>UESW01002772.1:0-65166 GCA_900491605.1 Calamus simplicifolius | reverse complement strand
AACGCCATCTTTGCGGTTCTCCCGCCCGCTCCTCCTCTCGCCGGTGAGGAGGAGATCCGCCGTCAGATCCAAGAAATGCGTCAGGAGCTGGACGCCGCCAAGCAGATCCACCTGCCTCAGCCCAAAGCAGAGCAGGGCATCCCTTTCTCTAAGGGGATCATGGAGGAAGTGATTCCCTCCCATGTCAAGCTGCCAACCGTCGAGCCCTATCACGGCTCCACTGATCCGGACGACCATCTCAGCAGCTTCCGGTCAATAATGATGTTCCATGGAGCATCTGATGCGATCCTCTGCCGGGCCTTCCCATCCACCCTCAGAGGATCCGCCCGAACCTGGTTCAACGCCCTGAAACCAGGTTCCATTGATTCATTCGATGAGCTGAGCCACCTTTTATTGGCCAGTTCGTCAGCAGCCGCCGCCACCGACGGAGATCCGACTCCCTCTCCGAAGTCAAGCAAAGAGAGGGGGAGTCCTTGAGAAATTATCTTGGCCGTTTCAACAAGGCCATGTTGGAGGTGGACCACCTTAATCATGAGGTGGCCATGTCCGCCCTAGCGGGGGGAGTTTCAAAGGAGAGCGACTTCTATTTGGCATGGAAGTCAGCTACCCCCCGTGTCTGTCTGATATGATGGCCCTTGCGGACAAATACGCTCGGGTCGAGGAGTCGCGGAGAATGGCCCGCGCTGAACAGGCGAAGAAGAAAGAGCCCAAAGTTCCCGACAGACACCGCCCTGTCCGTCGGCCAAGCCCACCTCGCCGCCAAAGAGTCCCTCCGCCGCCGCCAAGGAATCGCTCCCGGAGTCCCCCCTAGGCGATTCGATCGCTACACTCCGTTGACTGTGCCCCGGGCACAAATCCTCATGGAGATAGAGCGCCAGCTTCCCGACCAGTGCCTCTCCGAGGGAACCCAACCCGGAGAGATCCCGCCAAGTACTGCCGCTACCATAGGGAGCATGGCCATGACACCGAAGAATGCTGGCAGCTGAAGAACGAGATCGAGAGACTGATTCGGCGGGGACGGTTGGACCAGTTCAGAAGGGCACCCGAGCCACACAAGGAGGTGATCGCCAGCCCGAGCTCCACAACTCCTCCTCCCAAATCCGCCCGTGGTTGGCCGCATCAACATGATTGAAGAGGCCGGCGGATCGGGCTCCGGCAATGGTGATGCAGGTGCCAAAGAAGGCGCGCACGGGCGAGCTTCCTTTTCTGATGATGATCTTCTTGGGATACAGCTTCCCCATGAGGACGCACTTGTTGTATCCCTAAACTTGAACAATTATGATGTAAGCCGAATCCTGGTTGATAGTGGAAGCTCGGTGAACGTTTTGTACCTCGGTGTGTTTGCCAGGATGAAATTGCTCATGGAAAACCTTCGAGCCGTGGATTCCACCTTGATGGGATTCACCGGCGACGTCATCATCCCAGAAGGAATCGTCACCCTGACGGTCCGCGCAGGAACCTGGCCCCTTGTAACCGTTGTACAAGCCGACTTCCTAGTGACCGACCTCAGGTCCCCATACAATGCCATATTCGGCAGGCCCGGCTTGATGTCCCTTAAGGCGGTTGTCTCTATCCCATCTGTCTATGAAGTTCCCCACCGAGCAAGGAGTTGGAGTTCGGGGAAGTCAGGCCATGGCTCGGCAATGTTTTGTCACGAGCCTTCAGTCCAGAATTCCCGAGGTTGACGGGCTAGACGCCGCGAGGATTTCGCCGAGCAACGGGGAGAACCGGTGGAAGAGCTGGAAGAAGTACCGCTGGACGTAGCTCGGCCCGACCGAACCACAAAGGTCGGGTCGCTGCTTGAGGGAGAGCCTCGTCGCGAGCTATCAGATTCCTCCAAAGCAACGCGGACATCTTCGCCTGGACCGCCTCCGACATGCCAGGAATTAGCCCCGAAGTCCTCGTCCATCGTCTCAATGTGGACGAGATGCACAGGCCCGTTAAGCAGAAAGAAGAGAAGCTTCGCCCCAGAACGGCAAAAGCCATTGAAGAAGAGGTCGACAAACTCATCAAAGCCAACTTTGTCCGAGAGGTAAACTACCCGAGTTGGCTGTCAAACGTCGTCATGGTGAAGAAGTCGAATGGCAAATGGAGGATCTGCATCGACTTCACCGACCTCAACAAGGCATGCCCGAAGGACAGCTTCCCCTCCCTCGGATCGACCAGCTTGTGGATGCCACCTCGGGCCACCAAATGCTGTCATTCATGGATGCCTATTCGGGCTACAATCAGATCCGGATGGCCCCCGAGGATGAAGAAAAGACAGCCTTCATAACCGACCGAGGTACCTACTGTTACCGAGTTATGCCTTTCGGTCTTAAAAATGCAGGAGCGACCTACCAGCGCCTGGTCAACAAGGTGTTCAAGGAGCAAATCGGCCGGAACATGGAGGTGTATGTGGATGATATGCTGGTCAAAAGCAAGGAAGCGCTGCGGCATGTTGAGGACCTCGCGGAGAGCTTTGCCACGCTGCGCAAGTATGGATGAAGCTCAACCCAACCAAGTGCGCCTTCGGCGTCAATTCTGGGAAGTTCCTCGGCTTCATGGTCTCCCAGCGCGGTATCGAAGCTAACCCTCAGAAGATTCAAGCTCTCCAACAAATGGCGCCCCCAGCGTCTATTAAAGAGGTCCAGCGCCTGACCGGGAGAATAGCGGCCCTTAACCGCTTCGTGGCTCGGTCAGCCGAGAGATGCCTCCCCTTCTTCAAAACTCTCCGATCGGCCAAGAATTTCCAGTGGACTCCTGAGTGCCAGAAATCATTTCAAGATCTCAAGAAGTACCTCGGCTCGCCTCCACTTCTTAGTAGTCCGGTCCCAGGGGAGACTCTGTTCTGTATCTGGCCGTTTCCGAGGGAGCAGTTTGTCGGTACTGGTCAAGAAAAAAAAAGATCCAAAGACCGATCTACTATGTGAGTAGGCTGCTCCGCGACGCGGAGACGAGGTACACCAGGATCGAGAAGATAGTGCTGGCTTTGATCACCTCGGTCCGGAAGCTGCGGCCTATTTCAAGCACATTCAGTGACGGTCCTGACCGATCAACCCATCAAGGCGGTGGTCCACCGTCCAGAAACATCGGGGAGGATGACCAAATGGGCCGTCGAACTAAGCGAGCACGACATACATTTCAACCTCGCCCGGCCATCAAAGCTCAAGTGCTGGCCGACTTCCTCCTCGAGTGCACCATCCCGGAAGACGGCTCTACCCCAAAATCCCGAAGGACCAAAACCTGAAGCTCGGTGGCTCCTTCACGTCGATGGGTCGTCCAACGCCCATCATCCGGTGCGGGTTTGGTCCTCACCAGCCCGGAGGGGATGATCTTCGAATATGGCGTCCGATTCTCCTTCCCGGCTTCCAACAACGAAGCCGAGTACGAGGCCCTGTTAGCCGGTCTCCGGATCGCCCGCAACCTGAAGGTGGAAAAGCTTAGCGCCTTCACCGACTCTCAGCTGGTGGCCGGCCATGTGCGAGGGGAGTTTGAAGCCCGAGAACCCAATATGGTCCGATATCTCCAAGAGGTGCGCGGCCTACTTCCTCACTTTTCAGAGTTTGAAATTATTCAAATTCCTAGATCGGAAAACGCCCGTGCCGACCTACTCTCCCGATTGGCAACCACGGAGACAATGGATGCTGAACAAAAATTCCATCTGGAGACTCTGGAGAAGCCGAGTATCATGGAAGCTGACCGGGTGATGCAAATCGAGACCGAACCATCCTGGTTCGACCCTATCCTCAAGCTATCTTAAAGAAGGGTCGCTCCCGTCCGACCGAAGAGAGGCCAGGAAATTGAAGCTGCAGGCGACCCACTATGTATTGATTGACAACCAGCTTTACAAGCGGTCTTTTTCTATGCCGCTGCTCAGATGCCTCCGCCCATCCGAGGCGACTATGCTCTACGGGAGGTACATGAAGGGATCTGCGGCAACCATCTGGGAGCCGGTCCCTATGCCACAAGGTGCTACGGCAAGGCTATTATTGGCCGACCATGCAGAAAGATGCGGACGATCTAGTCCGAGCCTGTGACGCCTGCCAGAGACATTCGAGCATCCAGAGGCTCCCCTCCGCCGAGCTAGTTTCCATATCCTCCGCCTGGCCCTTTGCCAAGTGGGGGATGGACATCCTCGGCCCATTCCCTTGGCGACAGGACAGCGAAAATTCTTATTTGTCGCCATTGACTACTTCACCAAATGGGTTGAAGCGGAAGCAGTTGCCCAAATCACCGAAGCCCGGGCCAGGACTTTGTGTGGAGGTCCATCGTCTGCCGGTTCGGCCTCCCCCACACCATAATCACCGATAACGGCAAGCAGTTCGACAATTCCAAATTCCGCCAATTCTGCGAAGAGCATGGAATTCGTCACCACCTTACTTCGGTCGGGCACCCACAAGCCAACGGAGCGGCCGAGGTAACCAACAGGACTCTCCTCCAAGGGAATCAAAGCTCGCCTCTCTAGAGCCCAAGGCAGGTGGGCGGATGAGCTGCACCATGTCTTGTGGGCCTATCGCACCACTCCGAGAATCCCGACGGGCGAGACCCCATTCCGAATGGCTTTTGGCACGGAGGCCGTCATCCCTGTGGAGATAGGACTCTCTTTCCTACGGGTGGAAAGCTACTCGGAGGAAGCCAGTGACGAGCAGCTCCGTGCCAACCTTGACCTGATGGAAGAAATCAGAGAAAAAGCTTGGATCAGAATAGCCGCCTACCAGCAAAGAGTGGCCCATTACCACGCCTTCAGAGTCAAAGGGAAAGCTTTCTTGCCTGGCGACATCGTTCTCCGAAAAGCATCTGTCTCCAAAACGCTGGAGCAGGGGAAGTGGTGTAGTCCTTCTACAACTACTTCAATCGGCAGGATCGGGAGAGTGATTAAAGCAAATTGGAATGAAGTAACTCCAAAATCAGAGTTCAAGAGAATCGAAATCAGAACTTCAATGGCTGCTTTTCTCAGCCTCCAAGGAAGATGAAATGACACCAATTCTTCTAGATTGATGGCTGCAACTCTTCAAGGATGCAGGCTTTGAAAATGCTCCAACTCTTCAAGGAAGGAGTGAAAATTCTTCTAGATTTTCAAAAGGCATGAACTCTTCAAGGTTCAAAGTAATTGCTCTTAGGCAAAGTTCATTCTTTTTCTTTTCAGCTCCCCCCATTACAGAGACTTGATGGTCTTTAATAGACAAAGCAAAAGGAAACCAAAAGACTAGCAAAAGGAAACCAAAAGACTTGAGTCAAACTTAGAAACCAGAAGCTTAATAAAAGCTCAGTATTTCCAAAAAATATGCTTGGGAAAGGTGTAGTGCCTTGGAAATGAAAAAGTCAAAATAAAGAGATGTGGGATGGCTCTTGGTCTTGAATGCTGGCTGCATCATTCCCCACCTCTTTAGAAGAATTCGTCCCTGAATTTGATTCACCATTATTGGAAGAATTGCCAATATAAGGTGTTAAATGCCTGACATTGAATACATCATGTATCTTCATATGGGAAGGAAGCTTTAACCGATATGCATTAGGATTGATGCGTTCAAGTACTTCAAGGGGTCCAAGCTTTCGATTACTAAGTTTGTTGTAGGCTCCAATGGGATGGCGTTCTGCTGGTAAATAAGCCCAAACAAAATCTCCAGGTTCAAAAATGACTTCACGTCGCCGCTTATCAACATTCTTTTTATAGGATTCAGCTTTATCCTCCAACTGTTGGCGCACATCTTCATGAACTACTTTCATTTGAGAAACTATATCATCCACCTTATTAATTGACTTTTCAGCAAAGGGGATAGGTGCTAAATCAAGAGCAGTCTTTGGTTGCCGCCCATATACAATTTTAAAAGGGCTGTAACCAGTGGTACGATTCACTGAGCAGTTGTATGCAAATTCTCCAAGTGACAGTTGTGACTCCCAAGAGCGGAGGTTACCATTAATCAAAGTTCTCAACAGATTTCCCAAGGATCGATTGACAACTTCAGTTTGTCCATCCGTTTGAGGGTGGAACACTGTACTATATTGTAATTTAGTACCAATACGCTTCCATAGTTGTCTCCAGAAGTGGCTGAGAAACTTGGTGTCCCGATCAGAAGTAATGGTTTTAGGAAGGCCATGCAGCTTGTATACTTCTTTGAAGAATAATTCAGCAATGCGTGAGGCATCCATAGTCTTTCGACAGGGAATAAAATGTGCCATTTTTGAAAACCTATCAACAACCACAAAGATTGAATCCATACCTCTCAATGTGCGTGGGAGTCCCATGACAAAGTCCATAGAGATATCTTCCCAAGGGGCTTGTGGAATTGGCAATGGCAAATAAAGACCAGCATTGGTAGCTTGTCCCTTTCCTTCTTGGCAATTTCGACAACTCATCACATGTCGGTGTACATCACGTTTCAGATGAGGCCAAAAATATTTTGCTGAAACAAGTTGCATAGTCTTGTCACGCCCAAAATGTCCATTGTGGTGAATTTCATCAATCACCCTTTGTCGAAGAGAACAATTCGGCACACAAAGACGATTTCCTTTAAAAAGAAAGCCATCACATAAAGTAAAATCAGCAAGCTTCTTATCTTGTGCATCTGAAATGATCATTGAGAAGTAAGGGTCTTCTTGATACAACTCTTGAAAAGAATCAAATCCAAGGACAGTTGAGCGCATGGTATGAAGCAAGTTCTTTTTTCGGCTAAGAGCATCAGCAACCTGATTTTGAACTCCAGTTTTGTGTTTGATGTTGAATGTAAATTCTTGGAGATATTCAGCCCATTTTGCACGCCTGGAATTGAGCTTTTGCTGACCTGAAATGTACTTAAGAGCTTCATGGTCAGTGTACAAAATAAACTCTCTATGGATAAGATATTGCCTCCAATGTTCAAGTGTGCGAAATAATGCATAAAACTCCAAATCATAAGTGCTGTAGTGAAGTTTTGCACCATTTAACTTTTCACTAAAGAAGGCAATGGGTCGTCCTCCTTGACTTAGAACTCCTCCTATGCCGGTTCCGGATGCATCACAATGCACCTCAAAGACAAGATCAAAGTTAGGTAATGCAAGAACAGGGGCTGTGCTCAACTTTTCTTTAAGAAGTTCAAAACTTTGTTGGGCTGCTGTTGTCCACTCAAAAACTCCTTTCTTCATACAAGAGGTGAGTGGGGCTGCAATGGTGCTAAACTGCGCAATGAATCGCCGGTAGAAAGAAGCTAGACCATGAAAACTTCGAACTTCATGTACATTTGTTGGAGTTGGCCATTCTTGGATCACCTTAATCTTAGTATCATCAACTGAGATTCCTTCTTTTGAGATATGAAATCCCAAGAATAAGATTTGTGGCACCATAAAGTAGCATTTGTCAAGGGCTGCATACAAATGTTCTTGCCGCAATACACATAACACTTCTTGAAGGTGCTGCAAATGTTCATTAGTAGATTTGCTAAAAATTAAAATATCATCAAAATAAACTACAACAAATTTTCCAAGAAATTGCTTCAAAACTTGAGTCATGAATCTCATGAATGTGGATGGTGCATTTGACAACCCAAATGGCATGACTAGCCACTCAAACAGTCCGTCTTTGGTTTTGAATGCAGTCTTCCATTCATCTCCGGTCTTGACTCTGATTTGATGATATCCACTCTTTAAGTCTAGCTTTGAGAAGATGGTTGCACCAGAAAGTTGATCCAAGAGATCATCAAGACGAGGGATTGGGAACCGGTACTTGATAGTGATCTTGTTAATTGCCCTACTATCAATACACATTCTCCAAGTGCCATTTTTTTTAGGCACCAAGAGGGCTGGAACAGCACATGGACTTAGACTTTCTCTTATAAAACCTTTATTCAAGAGTTCCGTAACTTGTCGCTGCAATTCTTCATGTTCAGTCGGACTCATCCGATAATGAGCCAGATTAGGTAGGGGAGTACCAGGCATCAAGTTAATTTCATGCTGAATCTGTCTCATAGGAGGAAGACCAGGTGGTAAGTCTGTTGGAAACACATCCTTAAATTTTTCCAAAAGAAGCTGAACTTGATGGGATATGGGAGGTACAATTTCATTGTCCATGCTGGTTTTGTTAAGTAAAACATACACAATATGAACTCCCTTCATGGCACCTTTTATGTCTTTCATTGTAAACAAATTAGGGGATAAGGATTTTTCATTTAGAGGAGTCTTAAGAGGCTCCCTACTAGGTGCCAAAGTAATTTTCTTCCCCTCATAAACAAAAGAATAAGTATTATGGAAGCCATCATGGGTAGTCCTTCTGTCAAACTGCCAAGGTCGGCCAAGGATAATATGACTAGCATCCATTGGTAGAATATCGCACCATATCTTATCAAAATATATAGAACCAATGGAAAAATTGACAAGGCAACGTTTGGAAACAGTTACCTCAGTATCTTTCTTTAGCCAAGACATTTTGTAAGGTGTAGGGTGCTCTTTCAATTCCAGTTTCAGCTTATTTACCGCCACTTCAGAAATCACATTTTCACAGCAACCAGAGTCAATAATTAACTGACATACTTTTCCTGAAATGGTGCAGGTTGAGTGAAAAATATTGGTGCGCAACCATTTATCTCTGGAGTCACATTTGGGAGTGAGGAAAATCTTTTTTATCATGAGAAGTTCTCCAGAATCACCATGGATTAAGTGCTCTTCTTCCCCGGCAACTTCCTGAACCTTGACTTCTTCCTCAAGTGGTTCTTCCATATTTTCAGCAGGGTCATCTTCTATCAAGAACGCTTTGCCAGCTGGTCGGTTCTTGTTACTTCGACAATTGTTAGCACGATGACCCATCTCTCCACAGGAATAACAACGTATACCAGTTGTAGAGCTTTGACCGGCTGTAACTTGTTTGAAAATATTAGGCTGAGTAGAAGGCTTGCTTGTACTAAATGGTTTTGCTATAGCTTCAGTAACTTTGGTGGGGCCGATTGCACTCCTGGTTGCTCGGTTTGGCAAGGTAGGGAGCTGCTGCCTCCTAGAATGAGAACGCTCCACTTTGAGAGCCCTTTGATGTGCGTCTCCTATATCCCAAATATCAAGAACTTCTAAAGCATCTTGGATATGAAGTTGGAGACCATTCAAGTACTTATTCACAAGCATTTCTTCTGAGTCTTGAATGTTGTTGCGAATTACCAACTCATTGAACTCATTAGTGTATTCGTCTACTGTTCGCATACCTTGCCTCAAGTTTTGGTACCTTTGGTAAAGCTCTCTCTTGTAACCTTTGGGAAGAAAATACTTTCGAATTTTGTCCTCCATTTTCCTCCAGGAAGTGATTGGAGCCTTGCCAGCAGATTGGCGAGTTTGCTTCTCACGTCTCCACCAGGCTATAGCTTTGCCTCGGAGACGCATAGTAATAATGCCAACTTGGCGATCTTCTGGGACATTCCTATACTCAAAAACTTCATTCACAAGTGTTAACCAATCAACAATTTCATCAGCAGAATCAGTACCTAAAAATTCTGGAATGTCTCTCTTGATTTCCTTTTCCCAATCTGGTTCTCGAACTATTTGTGCCCGATATGGAGCATTCCTTCTTCGAGGGTGATATTGGACACTTTCTGAAGAAGAAGAATCATCATTGTATTCGTTGGCTCTGGCACCGGGTGGAGGATTGTTCGCTTCAACCCTCAGACGCTGAACTTCTCGAGTCAAATCATCAATCTGTTGTTGCATACGCTGCTGTAAATTTTCAGCAAGCGTGTGTACTTCGTTCAAGGGAATGGTTCTGCCTCCTCGACGTCTAGCTTGTCTTGGGGGCATTGTCCTCTCCTCCACAGCTCTGATACCAAATGGTGTAGTCCAACTACAACTACTTCAATCGGTAGGATCGGGAGAGTGATTAAAGCAAATTGGAATGAAGTAACTCCAAAATCAGAGTTCAAGAGAATCGAAATCAGAACTTCAATGGCTGCTTTTCTCAGCCTCCAAGGAAGATGAAATGACACCAATTCTTCTAGATTGATGGCTGCAACTCTTCAAGGATGCAGGCTTTGAAAATGCTCCAACTCTTCAAGGAAGGAGTGAAAATTCTTCTAGATTTTCAAAAGGCATGAACTCTTCAAGGTTCAAAGTAATTGCTCTTAGGCAAAGTTCATTCTTTTTCTTTTCAGCTCCCCCCATTACAGAGACTTGATGGTCTTTAATAGACAAAGCAAAAGGAAACCAAAAGACTAGCAAAAGGAAACCAAAAGACTTGAGTCAAACTTAGAAACCAGAAGCTTAATAAAAGCTCAGTATTTCCAAAAAATATGCTTGGGAAAGGTGTAGTGCCTTGGAAATGAAAAAGTCAAAATAAAGAGATGTGGGATGGCTCTTGGTCTTGAATGCTGGCTGCATCAGGAAGCTAGCTCCAAACTGGGAAGGCCCCTACCAAGTGGCAGAGGTCGTCGGACCCGGGACCTACAAGCTGCAAGATCTAAGCGGAAGATCCATCCCTCGGACGTGGAATTCGGACAATCTCCGCAAGTATCATCAGTAGGGTACGCCTCTGCAGGCTCGCCTCCTTGAATTTTTGTTGGCATATTGTTTCATAATTCATGGCATAAATCACCACAAATTATATCACCAAAATCGTGAAGAAAAACAGATGCTGCTTACCAATCCTCGGCACGACCGAGTTATCTGTTTAAGCAGAAAATCTCTGAACCTCGGCTGGGCTGAGCAACTAATCTCCGAACCTCGGCTGGGCCGAGCAACTAATCTTCGAACCTCGTCTGGGCCGAGCAACTAATCACCGAACCTCGGCTGGGCCGAGCAACTAATCGCCGAACCTCGGCTGGGCCGAGCAACAAATCTCCAAACCTCGGCTGGGCCGAGCAACTACTGGGCCGAGCAACAAATCTCCAAACCTCGGCTGGGCCGAGCAACTAATCTCCGAACCTCGGCTGGGCGAGCAACTAATCTCCGAACCTCGACTAGGCCGAGCAACAAATCGCCGAACCTCGGCTGGGCCGAGCAACTATTCTCCAAACCTCGGCTGGGCCGAGCAACTAATCTCCGAAACTTGGCTGGGCCGAGCAACAAATCTCCGAACCTCGGCTGGGCCGAGCAACTAATCTCTGAACCTCGACTGGGCCGAGCAACTAATCTTCGAACCTCGGCTGGGCCGAGCAACAAATCTCCGAACCTCGGTTGGGCTGAGCAACAAATCTCCGAACCTCGGCTGGGCCGAGCAACTATTCTTCGAACCTTGGCTGGGCCGAGCAACAAATCTCCGAACCTAAGCTAGGCCGATTGATGAATTCTAGAGCCCCGGCCAAAATCGGAGTGCATAAACCCCGGCTAAAATCGGAGTGCATAAGTCCTGGCAAAAACTGAAGTGCGCAAACCTTGATCGAAACTGAAGGACTTCCAAATAGTCCCCAGAGCTTCGGCCAGTTTGAAAATGCGCGCCGTGCAAAACCGTCAGCGGGCACAAAGTTCGCGCCTTTAGCAAACCCTAAAGGCCTCGACAGGCCCTACGCGGCCGCCTAAGAACCCCAGACAAAGTCGGAGAATCCCCCCTACTGCTAAATCCCCGAGCAATATCCCTGCACCTTATTGCCCAAGCGCCTGTCTCGCTCCGCAAATGAGACCACGATTTATTGCGTAAGCCCACGGGACCACCCAGGTCTCCCTTTGGCTCGAACAGGGACAAACAGTTTTTCTTTTTTTATGAACCAAACGACGGCCTCAACAGAGAACAAAAGATTGCCAAAAAAGAACCTTACACTTTATTCATTATAAGGAAAAGTACAAAAAGAAAAAGTGAAAAAAAATGGCCTTCGCAGAGGCCTACTGTCTCCCCCCTAGGAGCTGCCAGGTCTTCCACACGCCGAGTCAGCTCGGCAACTTATTGACGGAGGGAGGATATCACCCCCTCCTGCTGGTCAATGACCCGACGGAGAGCCTCGGCCTCCCTCACATAAACGGCAAGAAACTCCTCGACCGACTTCTCGAGCTGCTCGTGGCCTGCCAGAGCTGACACCAAGGCCATGCCATCAACAGTCACGGAGGAACGGCTCCCCTGGGAGCCCTCGCGGCCACTGCTAACTACGCCTGATTCTTCGGACGATTGCCCTTCACCCTGAGAAGCCATACCCACTCTCAGGAGCTATTGAGAGGCTAACTGAAAGGATGGTAAACACTGGCATCCCTCTCATCCATATTTATACCTCCCAGGTGAGTATCTTGAGCAGTCGGTTCATAAATCCCGACCCATGAGAATCCGCCACATGTCGCCACTTTGGCTGGCGCCCACAGGAAATGAAGAGTCATGCCCCCTCGGGGGAAAATCAGTAAACGTCGACGAATTACTCGGGAACCCCTATCCTTCTCTAGAAACTGTGTTCCTTCCGATCTGCTGGGCCCTCACGGAGTAAATGTTCTCGAAACCCCACCGAATTTCTTCAAATCGGCCACCCTTCGAGAAGCGTGAGGAAATGAAAAGGTGCATCAGCAGCTGACGCAAACTCGCTTCCCTCGAAAACCACCAAAACATAAATGTTGGGCATCCCCATGCACCACCCGTTTCACTTTGGCGGTCCCCACCGAATCTCACAGGAACCAAACATCAGGAGTCTCGGCGATGACCAAGTCATCCCTCCGAGCAATGAGCCTCCAAACCTCGGCAGGGCCGAGCCATGAGTCTCCGAACCTCAGCTGGGCCGAGCAATGAAACTCCGAACCTCGGCTAGGCCGAGCAATAAGTCTCCGAACCTCGGCTGGGCCGAGCAATAGATCTCCGAACCTCGGCAGGGCCGAGCAATAAGTCTCCGAGCTTCGGCCAAAGTCAAGGAATATGTTCTACTACCAAACAATCTCCAAAGTTCCATCTGAATTTGGGCAGCTTATAAGTCCCAACCAGGTCGGGTAGCGCAAAACTCTTGGCCAAGAACGAGCAATATCTCCGGAACTTGTCATGCACCAAGTAAGATACTATCTGAAAGATCGGACAAGCCAAGCAGCTTCTTAAACGCCAAGACGAGGTTAGCGCCTTGCGGTGCTTCGGTAGAGGTAAAGGACCTCCCCTTGCCCAAAAGAGACATACGAGCTCTCTTCGAAGAAACACCTGTTTCAAAATCATGCCTACCGCGTGAGTCCACACGACCGCCCAGGTCTCCCCTCAAATAGGGGCAGACGGTCTCCCCTACTGAGAACCGAGCCTCGATTCGGGC
Source organism: Calamus simplicifolius (assembly GCA_900491605.1). Classification (NCBI taxonomy): domain Eukaryota; kingdom Viridiplantae; phylum Streptophyta; class Magnoliopsida; order Arecales; family Arecaceae; genus Calamus; species Calamus simplicifolius. Next base: position 52,042 of record UESW01002772.1, on the reverse strand, counting down.
AAAAAACAAAGCGGCGAAGTATGTTAAGACACGGGAGCAACAACTCTCGGCACAAAAGAAACAGAAACTAGGAGAAAGAACAAAACTTTTTTTATTTCATTGCCATCGAAACAAATTACAACCGCCTGAGAGACGTTACAAGTGCGTTTGAAACACATGAAATAAAGATGAGTACATATCTCAGTCGAACTGTTCCAAGACAACTTCGGGTAACAATGATACTTCGGCATCTGATCCAACAAATCAGGCAAGCCGCGAACCAATCAGCTCATGCTGATAATGAGCAGACGACTCGGCCCGACCGTTACGACCAGCTTCGGTTAATAATGATATCCCGACATCCAACCTGAGATATCAGAGAAATCAGAAAGGGTGGATGGGCTTTGCCCCAAACCACCCAACCATAGGGCCCTTCGACGAGTAGGAAGAAGGCTCGCGGACCCCGATGCCAGGGCACTCCCCCAAATCTAGTGTGTACCGCTAGCCACTGCTTGAGTCAAAAGGCAATGTACTAGCGGACAACACACCATCACCCCCTCCTCACGTGGAAAAAGATTCCTCGGGCGGACGAGCCCAGGAATCTGGACCAAGGGAGGAGGAGAAGTTCATGCAAGTCATGGGGAGCACGCGTACACTTCCTACCCTACGTCCCAAAGGTGAACCACAAAGGACACACAGGAAGCGCATATGTGCGCTCTCTGCGGACCTCCTGTGCGCTCTCCATATGATCTCTGGGACTCCTTTCTTGAGGATGAGCCTCCCCGGCGGCTCCTTCATCACCCCAGCTGTCCGGAGGACGACGGCTTGCACGGAAAGCTCGGCCCTCCCGCTCTAAGCTCCAGAGAGACGGGCATTGTGTGTACCTTCACAATTTATAGAAAAGAAAACTTTGGGATGGCTCAACACAGCCCTCCTTCTCCTTTTTATAGGCGGAGACGAACCGGGAACAGCTATCAGAACAGAAAGCCCCGAGATTCAAAACGCCTAACCCACACAACCACGTGGCCTCCTGAAATGAAAACAGTGCCTCATGTTGCACGCCAAGCGCGTCGCCCGAGCCATGACGCATGCCAAAAGATTGTCTCTGATCCCAGATCATGAGCTTTAAATACAGAAAATCATCCGCCAATCTTATAGGTACTAGCAGACCTGGGAGATCATCCCGTGAAAATGACATCCTCCAACGGCAAATAAGTACTTACACCACACGACAAAGCAACCTGCATTGGAAAAGATCGACACAGCAAAGGTCCCTCGGAAAGTGCCAAGCAACCTTTTGCTGGCTGCAGAGCCATACTACTTACTTCGGCGAAACGAAAATCGACCTGCCTTGGAAAAGACAAAGCACTGACAGGGGCAATAAATAGACGCGAAGGCCAAACCCTCCCTTTACCAAAAAAAATAAAGGGGTGACAGCGAAGATTCGACAAACCCCCTGCTCGGGGACAAACTCCCCTCTTTTCGTCGAAGGCACGATCATAGTTTGGCCACTGATAAGGCAGACTCCCCCAGTCCTAGCCAGGGTGCTTCTGCGGTTTCTGGTCCCGTCCAGCCAACCTACCGCATCCCTCGGCCATAGCCGAGCCATTTCGTCCCTCGGCCCAGCCGAGCCATTTCGTCCCTCGGCCCTAGCTGAGCTACTTCATTCTTTGGCCCTACCCGAACCATTGTGTCATTCGGCTTAAGCCGAATTGAATCATCTCTCAGCCTCCTTTTGTACCAAGCTGTGTTGCCGCTCAACTCTTTCACCGGGGCTATCCCTGTGCTTTGGCCTCGACCAAGATGTTCCTTCAAATTCGAGCCAGAAAACCAAGCGGCACTTGCAGTTGGGATAAAAATTTAAGACAAGAAATCATCAAAGAAAGACAAACAAATGAAAACAACTGACCCGTTTATTGATTTCGGTCAAACTACAAAAGAAAAGAAACAGAAAATACATGTGGCCCCCAAAGGGTCAAGACTTGGGATCAGACCTGGTGTCTCCTGTAGCAGCATCAGCAGGAGCGTCGCTTGGCCCCCCCTTCTCGATGGTGTCCCGTCGAGATACCTCGGCAGCAACGTCGACGCCCAGAACAGCTTCGAGGTCGACATCAGAAATCTCTTCATATTCGTATTCCTCGGCCCCCGGGGTGCGTGTCTCGAAATACTCGGCTTCCAAGCAAGACAAGTCCAGGTCAGGATAAGCTTGAGTAATCTTAACCCGTGCCTCCTCCTCGCTGAACCGGAATGCATCGGCGTAAGCTGCCCGGCGTTCCTCGGCAAATTCGGTGGATTTCTTGTACTCCTCCACCGCTGAAGAGGCCCGCGCGTTCGCCTCGGCCAATTGCTTCTCCAATTTGGAGATCCTTCGGTGCCTCGAGGCCGCCTCCTCTCCGAAGGCCTTCAACCGCTCCTGAAACTCCTGGCTCATCCTGTTCAACTGCAGATAAAAAGCCAAGTAAAGCGGAAGCCGAAAAACCAAAATGGATAAAACAGATAGCGCCCTACCTGCTCGTCCCGCCGAGCTAGTTCACCGTCCAGCACTTGGACCCTATTGAGAGCCCTAGACTTAGCTGATTGATTTTGGCGAAGGCTCTCTTTGAGTTCGTCCACCCGGGACTGAGTGTCTCCAATTTCTTGATGGGCGTAGTCGAGCTCGTCAAAAGTCGAGCAGCTCGTTCATCCGACCACTTTAGCCGATCCTTTGTGTCGGCGAGCTCTTTATTCATACGGGTGAGGTGGTCCTGCTGCCGCCGACACCTATGCTCTTCCTCCTCGAGCCTCTTGCTCCAGTTACCCTTATCTTCTGCATGGCTGGCTTTCAACTGATCCCACCTCTTATCAAAAAACTGCTGCATGGAACTGACCTTGCTCTCGTGCTCCGCCTTGATATGAGATAGCTCCAGACCGAGCTTCTCGGACTGCTTGTGGAAGCCTTGAAGCTCGTTGACCTGCGTTGCAAGTCGAGAGGCCCTTTGTCTCTCAACTGTGTGAACCCTGCAAGCCTCCTCGAGCTCCCTTTGGAGGACCGCCAGGGCTCGGGAGAGTTTAGCTGTAGAATCCACCCTCTCCTTGAGGTGATCAACCTCTTGGCGGGCCCGAGCCCAAGCTCCAACGGCCAGATGCAAGCATCATTTTAGCGCTCTCATGATCAGGGCATTCTGCAAAAAGGATGGCACATATAAGGAACACAATCGAACTAACTGACTAAAAACCTACTTCATTGTGACGACTTACCCGAGACGCGTAATCCGTAGCAATCCTCGTGAGAGCAAGATCGTCAATCTCGGGAATAAGGAAAGCCTCATTCGGCACCCCGGTGTACTTAAAGGCCATCTCGACAAGGTCCTCCAGATAATTCCCTTCTGTCGAGGAACTCTCTCCCCCTTGGAACGCAGACCGCATCAAAGCGGAGAACATGGCGCTCACCTCCGGATCACGTGAGTGAAATCTGCGCTCATGGAGCCAACTTGGGAACCCACGGCCCATGAGGCCCTCGATTGGCCAGCCTCCTCCACCAGAGCCCTCATTTGAGAGGCCTCGGGCATTTCGGCTCCAGCAAGGGATCCCCAGCCCGAACGTCCCCTTCGCTCGATGGCTCCCCTCCTTCTCCTTCTTCCTCCTCGTCTGCTTCTGCCTCCTCGAACATTCCCCTACCCCCAACAGACTCCTCTGGAACTTCGGCTTCCCCCGGGGCCTCCTGTGCCTCGGCGGAAGGCCCTTCACCAAAAAATACCCCGTGAGGTTCGATCGCTGGTTCGGCAGGCTCGGCCACCCCTTCGTCGCCCGCTGGCTCTCCCACCAGTAGCCCAGGCCGAACCTCGGCAGCTGCAACCACTTCTCCCACCTCGATCAAAGCGGAGGCCGCTCCGCCTTCGCCTGCAACCTCTCTGAGCTACCGGCCCCCAATATCTACACGTAAAATGAAACGCTAACAATATCTACACGTAAGATGTATATGTATGCATCCTGCATCGTGCACATACGATATGCAAAGACTTTTTCTACCCCTGTTATGCAAGATGTCTAATGCTCAACATGATCCAAAAATAAATTATATATCAAATCAACAAATAAATAAATAATAAATAATAAAAATTTAATTAAGAGTATCCATTGTTTGTGTTCTCATATATTTACAATATTTCATGATTTTTGTGCTAAGAATCATCATGGCTTAAACAACAATGATATAAGAAAACGTAAGCATATCACTACAATAAATGCAGGCTTGCTTATGTTTTTCATAAAATTATTTTCCTATAATTTTTCAAAAATCATAGGCAAAGTTCCATTGCGAAAGAATTTCTAATATAAAAATTATTTTATATATTAAAAATTCTTTTCTTACGATAAAATCTAAAATCGTAGGGAAAAGCCTCCTAAGGAAAAACCTTTGCCTACAATTCTAGTGAAAATAGTAGGATTAGATCAACAAATTTTTAAAGGCAAAATCACCGATCAATTTTTTTTTCTAAAAAAGCCTTTTCCTACGATTTTTGTGAAAATCAAAGGAATTAGATCAACAAATTTTTGAAGACAAAATTACCTTTCAATTTTTTTCTAAAAAAGGCCTTTTCTTGTAAGGATTTTTTTTTTTGAATTAAAAAAATTTGGTAAAATTTTTAGTAAGCTTTCCCTACGATTTTCATGTAATTCATAGGCAAAGACTTTCTTCTGGACCTTTGCCTACAAAATTTTTAAATTCGTAGGCAAAGTTTAGCACATAACCTTTTAAATCATAGGCAAAGGCTGTCCTATGAACCTTTGCCCACGAAATAAGTTAAACTTATAGGCAAAGATTCAGCTTTCTGTTTTTATCTATGATGTAAATAAAAATAATAGATAAAGGCAACAATTGAATATTTACCTATGAATTTGATTAATTTTATAGAAATTTTTTATCTACAATTTTATAAATATTATAAAAAAATAAAAATCAAATCTTTACCTACAAATTTGGCTTATTTCATGAGCAAAGATTCAGTGAGCTTTGCCTATGATTATTACGACATTTGTAGGTAAAGTCTATTCATTTAACTTTTGCCTACAAATTTGATAAATACCGTTAAAAAAAAAAGGTTGGACTTTTGCCTACAAGATTTATTTAAATCGTAGGCAAAGGTTTGGACTTAAATATTATCCCAACCGATGGTCTTGCTCTTCGACGCTTCCCACATTCTGCCCTATTTCTCCCGGCTTTCGCCTCCCTTCGTCGCTGAGCTCCCAAGCCGTCTTTTCTAGCCCGATGGTCCCTTCCACTGATAGAAAGGAGACAGCCCAAGCCACTCTCATCATGACTCGCGAGGAGTCGAGAAGAGGACGAGGAGTTGGCGGGGAGGGGGTGGGGGAGGACGAGGGGTCGGGCGGAGGGGACCGCGGAGAGGAAGGAGTTGAGAAGAGGGAGGTTGGCCGGCGTGATGAGGATGGTGAGGGAGAGGATGGCGGCGGCGGAGTGGTTGGAGATGTAGTGGGCGAGATCGAGGAGGGGGATGAGGTGACCGTGGGCTGGGAGTGGGACGAGGAGAAGGTGGACGGGTCGACGAGAGTCGCAGGAATTAGCCATCGGGGGAGAAGGAGGAGACGGGATCAGCTGGTTTATGCTCTACCCTTTTGTTTTTTGTTCTTTTTGTTGTTTAATTAACTCTAGCATTGGGCTTGCAGACCAAAATATATATTCTAGTTAGCTCCTGGTGATCAGTTGGTCCATTATAGAGGTAAGAAATACAATAAATTTCATTCCATGTACCATCTGATCCGGAGTAAAGGGAAGGAAGTTCCCTTTCTGCCTCCGTACCAAAAAAAAAATCATCTTTTTGTTTGTTTTCATTGGTGGAGCACATTCTTGGATTTTTTCCTTATGGCATCGTTACTGGTTTTGCTCTTCTTTATTGTGATTTCTGTATGGTATCCTAACTTTTTCTCTCAACCCCTTGAGGTTACAGCGCATGTGATTAATGATGGGAGTCAATGGGATTCAGAGCTTGAGGAGATCGTTGGACGGCTCTTCTCTTCCGCCGGCAAACATGTCTCCCTCCGGCAACGAATTGGCTAGGTATCCCTCCTTCCTCCTCAATGTTTCCATGAGTCTATAGGGATGGGGTTGCTGCCGGTGGTTGCTGGAAGTGGCACGAAACCAAGTTGAAGAGCCCTGTTCTTGGAAAGTAACCAGCGTCTTGCCGTGATTTTGGAACGGGCAACATTAACTTAGATGGGGATTTTGGGGTGACCGTGAATCTATGGGCTACTTGTCACGCCCCAGACCCAATATCGGGCTAGGGTGACAACCCACCGCGTGCCGGGCAGGCGTCATAAAATTTTCAACATAAAACACCATTATATAATCAAGCCAAATACATCACTCAATACTAAAAATTTTGGGTTACAAACCCTTACACACCACAATAATAAAGTCTGGGCATCAAGCCTTACACATATGTAATACTCGGGTTACAACAAAATAATGGTCTTGTTTTATTAATAGAAGATCCATTACCCCACCAATCCATCTTCAACCTCGTGGCTCTGACAAAAACATTGCAAGATTTTGTGAGCTTACACTCAGTAAGTAAGCCACGTTATACAGTCAAATCATAGCATAACAATCAATAAGTATATAAATGATTTGCATGCTTAAACATTCCACAAATACTCAACATGCAATGTAAGTAAACCCACTGTTTATACTCTCAATGGTAACTGTAAATGTGACCCACGGCCCTGCAATATCTCAATAGTGTACCAACAAGCATCCCCCTACTGAAAGGGTCCAGATACCAGGGTCACGCCATGTCAAAATCCACAAGAACACATACTCTATATGTGTGATGCCACCTCGAACCAAGCAGAACACATCCTCTAGATGTGTGATGCCACCTCATAGAACTCAGAACACATCCTCTAGATGCGTGATGCCATCTCGAACCCAAGCAGAACACATCCTCTAGATGTGTGATGGCATAAACAAGCAGAACACATCCTCTAGACGTGTAGGTGGCATAAACAAGCAGAACATATCCTCTAGACGTGTAGATGGCAAAAACAAGTAGAACACGTCCTCTAAATGTGTGTGTGGTATGACATGATAAAGGAGAACCGTGGCGACACATAATAGTACCTCACATCACATGCACTCATCATATCAATAATAACTATATATTGCATAAACAGTGGATTATACTTACTGAACAATTGCATGTAATATATCACATCAATGTCATAATAACTGCATCTCTCATGCATAGCATCCACACATGAAATCATAGCACACAAACAACCATGTATTCATAATATTCATCTACTTACAATTTAGCCAATAACAATTCTTCATGTCACAATTCACAATTTAAATATTCATATATGAATAATTATTAAATACTGATAATTGGCTTACTTACCTTAGTACGCTATCCAATCGGTATATATCAGCTAGTCAGATGTCTGAGCACCTACAGGATCATTTACACAATTAATTTATTAGAATACGAATATTAAAATGGCCCTTAGAATTTCTACCCAAACTAGTTCACGGGCCCAACTTTGGGCTCGAATATCGCCCATTATACATACCCAATTGGGGAAGTAAAAATACCCCATGAAACTAGAATTCACCAAGATTCTAGCCATATAATTATTTTGCTAATCCCGGCCCGTTACGGGACCCAAAAACCAGTCCCAAAAACTCACCCCTGCACGGCCCAGCCGGCCCTGAACCGGCCGCCCAGCCGGCCCGGTTCAACCCATTCCACCCGATCCCCTGTTTCACCGAACAGGGGACGGGAACTTACCCGGCGGCCGGGCCGCCGCCGGCCAAATTGAGGGCGGCCCGGCCACCGGTGGCCGGGCCAGAGCTGGCCGCCGCCGCGGCCGGCCGCCAAACCTCCTCACTCTCCCTCAATTTGTCACTTCTTCCATCTTATGTCCGCGCGGCACGTACCTGTGCCGCCGCACGGCCAGCCACCTTGGCCGGCTGGACCTCCACCGGACGCACGCCCGGCGCCGGTGGAGGCGACAGGCCAAAGCTCGGGCCCGGCAAGGCGGTGAGCACGCCGCCGAGCCCAAACCAACCAGCGGGCTTCTGCCACCGCACGAGAGGAGGGCCAATTGGCCCTCTCTCTCATCTCTCTCTCCACCACCACCCCGCCGGACGCCTCCCCCGGCACCGGCGGGGTCGCCGGCCAAGGCTCAGGCCCGGCGAGGCGGCGAGCAGCCGCCGGGCCTGAACCAAGGGGATCGGCCGGATACACTGCTTCACTGTCTCCCTCGCTCTCTCTGTCTCTCTTCTCTCTCTCTCTCACGCTGTCTCTCTCTCTCTCTAGAAGCAGGGAATTACCTGATGGATGAAGTGCGCCAGCGTGAAGGAAGAAGTCATTCTCCTCCCTATTTATTCACCTGTGCAGCGCCTCAGATCGGGGGTTTCTCGGAAGACTAAGCGCTTCGCTTGGAGCGAAGCGTCAGTCTGGGGAACCCAACAGTCTGGAGCTTGGTTCATCTGAACCAAGCCCGGTTTATCTGAACCAAGCCTGGTTCGTTTGAACCGGGTACTACACTACCGTCAGTGTCATCACTGGCCAGTACCCGGCCCTTGACCCTAGCGAAACCCCTCCCGTTCCCGCCGTGACCATCCGCGGCTCCTGCTGGGAATACAAGAACAAAGATGACTAATATTCTTTCTATATATTCATTGCAATTTCTTATTTGATTTCATTTGACTCGTTGATTCAGGGTGCAGTATTCAACCTGGGCAACCTGCAGCTGTTAAATTGCAGCGAATTTAGTTCGATTACTGTTGTATCAAAATAATGTAATTAATTTGTGCATTGTTTAGTTTTCCATTGTTGCTTCTCTTGCCATGTGTAGAAGTCTTTCCCTTACTTATTAAGTAGAACCTCTTCTAATCTATCACCTTTTGGTTCTCTGGATTGGTGTTAATCGACAGGTTTTAATTGAGTGAAAGCTTATGATGACGCTCGATCACCCCTCCTGGACGTCGGGAACGGAGGCGCTTCTTCCTTCACCGGGTTGCCTACAAAGAAGCCCCAAGACCGGAGAGGGTTTTCCGGTGGGACCCTCCGACGCCCAAGTTAGTGACAGAGGTCACAGAAGAGAAGGAGCTCGAGAGAGCTCTTGAGGAGGGAGAGGTCTCAGAAGGATTAGGTAGTTCCTTTGAGAGTTAGGGCATCGAATGCGTGAGATGTTTGTTACCTGGTTTTCGACGTAATTTACCCTTTTATAGGGGTTGGCGCCGCACCATCACGTGGATTTCATGAGGTCAGAAGGTCTGCTGAGCCGTTGCATGAATCTGGGCTGGTTGGTGGGCTACGTCACATCAGCAGCAGGGCTATTGGGCGGCGTGCATCGCGCGTTTGACGTTGTCAGGCGACGTGCGCCGCGCGTCTGACGTTGTCGGGCGGCGTGCATCAGAGAGGCGGTTTTTGAACCACTGGGGCTGATCTAGCGGGAACTGGGGGTCCCGTCTTGTCAAGGCCGAGCTGGGTCGACCTGAGATGGCCGGGGCCCAACCAGCCGGCAAGGCAGTACCAGGGCGGGACCGAGTCAGTGGTCTTCGAGAAGATGGGGATGAGGCGAGCCGGTCGGGGATATCCTTGGCTGACTCGGCGGGGCCGGAGTTGCCGGGGGCCGGGTTGGGCGGCCGGGGACGGCCTTGGCCGACTAGGCAGGATAGGACACGACGGGGCGAGTCGGGCCGGCCGGGGACGGCCTTGGCCGCCTCGGCGGGATAGAGGACGCCGGGGCCGAGTCGGGCTGGCCGGGGATGGCCTTGGCCGACTCGGCAGGACGGGGGACTCCGGGGCCGAGTCGGGCCAGCCGGGGACGGCCTTGGCTGACTCGGTGGGACGGGAGACACCGGGGCCGAGTTAGGCCGGCCAGGGACGGCCTTGGCCGACTCGAAGGGACGGGGGACGCCGGGGCCGAGTCGGGCCGGTCGGGGACGGCCTTGGCCGACTCGGCGGGACTAGAGACGCCGGGGCCGAGTCGGGCCGGCCGGAGACGGCCTTGGCCGACTCGGCGGGACGGGGGACACCGGGGCCGAGTCGGGCCGGCCGGGGACGACCTTGGCCGACTCAGCGGGACGGGGACGCCGGGGCTGAGTCGGGCCGGCCGGGGACGGCCTTGGCCGACTCGGCGGGACGGGGGACGCCGGGGCCGAGTCGGGCCGACCGGGACGGCCTTGGCTGACTCAATGGGACGGGGGACGCCGGGGCCGAGTTGGGCCGGTCGGGGATGGCCTTGGCCGACTCGGCGGGACTGGAGACGCCGGGGCCAAGTCGGGCCGGCTGGAGATGGCCTTGGCCGACTCTGTGGGACTGGGGACGCCGGGGCTGAGTCGGGCCGACTGGAAGACGCTGGGGGCCGCCTGGCTTGGAGACGCTGGGGCCGGCCGGAAAGATGCCGGGGTCCGCCTGGCTTGGAGACGCCGGGGCCGGCTGGAAAGACGCCGGGGTCCGCCTGGCTTGGAGACGCCGGGGCCGGCTGAGAATGCGCCGGGGCCGGCTAGCTTGGAGACGCCGGGGCCGGCTGGGAATGTACCGTGGCCGCCTGGCTTGGAGACGCCGGGGCCGGCTGGGAATGCGCCGGGGCCGCCTGGCTTGGAGACGCCGGGGCTGGCTGGGAATGCGCCGAGGCCGCCTGGCTGGAGACGCCGGGGCCGGCCGGGAAGACGCCGGGGTCCGCCTGGCCTGGAGACGCCGGGGCCGGCAGGGAATGCGTCGGGGCCGCCTGGCTTGGAGACGCCGGGGCCGGCGGGAATGCACCGGGGCCGCCTAGCTTGGAGACGTAGGGGCCGTCTGGGAATGCACCGGGGTCGCCTGGCTTGGAGACGCCGGGGCCAGCTGGGAATGTGCTGGGGCCGCCTGGCTTGGAGACGCCGGGGCCGGCTGGGAATGTGTCGGGGCCGGCTATCTTGGAGACGCCGAGGCCGGCAGGAATGTGACGGGGCCGCCTGGCTTGGAGATTCTGAGCTTGGCAGGCATTGACCTTTGATGTGCCAGCCTTGGAGGCTGGCACTGGAGACGACGCTGGAGGCTGCCGCTGGAGGCCGACGCTGGCGGCCAGCGCTGGCGGCCGAAGCAGGCGTCCATCGGCTTTTGGGGCCGTCAAAAAAATTTTATTTTTTATGGGATCAACTGGCCCCATCAAATGCCCCCCACACTCCTTGAGCTTGCGTGCCCCGCACCGGCTAAGCGAAAGGAGTGTAGAACTTTTACCTTGGCACCTTGCACTATCTTGGACGGACGTCGGTGTGCCTTCTTTGGCTAGCTGAGGGCGGCCAGTAATCCTTTCCCAACGCGGGGTCCGGGAGTAAACCCTGGAGGGTGACCTGAGAGCTGGGCGTCGTCAGGTTTCTTTTGAACCGCCTCGGGGGTGTGGAATCGCTGCGAGGGTGGCTTAGCCGGGTACGGATCCTTTAGGGACTTAACCAACTGGGGGCACCGCCGTGCCGGGGCTGAGTGGTGTCCCATGGGTCGCGATGCCAGTGAGCTTTTTTGAACCAGCCTGGGGGTTTGTGTTTCGCCCAGGTGGCGACTCAGCCGGGTACAGAGCCTTTAGGGACTTAACCAACTCGGGGCACCGCCGTGCCGGGGCCGAGTGGTATCCCATGGGCCGCGATGCCAGTGAGCTCCTTTTGAACCAGCCTAGGGGTTTGTGTTCCACCCAGGTGGCGACTCAGCCAGGTACGGAGCCTTTAGGGACTTAACCAACTCGGGGGCACCGCCGTGCCGGGGCCGAGTGGTGTCCCATGGGCCGCGATGCCAGTGAGCTCCTTTTGAACCAGCATGGGGGTTTGTGTTTTGCCCAGGTGGCGACTCAGCCGGGTACAGAGCCTTTAGGGACTTAACAACTCGGGGGCACCGCCGTGCTGGGGCTGAGTGGTGTCCCGTGGGCCGCGATGCCAGTGAGCTCCTTTTGAACCAGCATGGGGGTTTGTGTTCCGCCCAGGTGGCGACTCAGCCGGGTATGGAGCCTTTAGGGACTTAATCGACTCGGGGGCACCGCCGTGCCGGGGCCGAGTGGTCCCGTGGGCCGTGATGCCAGCGAGCTCCTTTTGAACCAGCCTGGGGGTTTGTGTTCCGCCCAGGTGGCGACTCAGTCGGGTACGGAGCCTTTAGGGACTTAACCAACTCGGGGGCACCGCCGTGCCGAGGCCGAGTGGTGTCCCATGGGCCACGATGCCCGTGAGCTCCTTTTGAACCAGCCTGGGGTTTGTGTTCCGCCCAGATGGCGACTCAGCCGGGTACGGAGCCTTTAGGGACTTAACCAACTCGGGAGCACCGCCGTGCCGGGGCCGAGTGGTGTCCCATGGGCCGCGATGCCGATGAGCTCCTTTTGAACCAGCCTAGGGTTTGTGTTCCGTCCAGGTAGCGACTCAACCGGGTACGGAGCCTTTAGGGACTTAACCAACTCGGGGGCACCGCCGTACCGGGGCCGAGTGGTGGTCCCGTGGGCCGCGATGCTGGTGAGCTCCTTTGAGAGACTTGGCGCAAGGGAGGACAAACTGTGTCGCTAGAAAGAACCTTTTTCTTTATTACTTATGCCCCTGGGAGTACATCATTGATAATATCGGCGAAGGTTGTCGGCATTCCAGGTACGTAGAATGGGCTTCCCGTCGAGCTCTTCTAGTTTGTATGCCCCCCGGTGGAACGCCTCGGTGACACGGTAGGACCTTCCCAGTTGGGGGAAAGCTTGCCCCCCTCGGTAAGCTTTGATACCTCGGCCTTTCGTAGCACCAAGTCTCCGTGGCGAAAAAGCTTGGGGCAAACCCGAGCGTTGTAGTATTTGGCCGCTCGCTGGCGGAAGGTCACCATGCGCAGTCTCGCTCTGTCATGCGCCTCGTCGATGAAGTCTAGGTTGGCCCGGATCAGTGCGGAGTTGTCCTTCTCACTGAAGGACTCCACACGTGGACTGGGCAATTCGATCTCGATGGGAATGACGGCCTCGGATCCGAAGGAGAGGCTGAAAGGAGTTTCGCCCGTCGGGGCTCTGGGCGTTGTGTGGTAAGCCCATATCACACTGGGGAGCTCTTCGACCCAGCGTCCTTTGGAGCCGTCCAAGCGAGTCCTGAGCCCTCTGAGGATGGTGCGGTTCATGACCTCAGCCTCCCCGTTGGTCTAGGGTGGCCGATAGAGGTGAATCGGTGGTGAATGCCTAGCTCCTCGCAGAAGGCTTTGAACGCCTCATTGTTGAATTGGCGGCCGTTGTCCATGACGAGGGTGTGAGGCAAGCCAAAGCGGCATATGATCGACTTCCAGAAGAATGCCTTAACTTTGCTCTCGGTGATTTTGGCCAATGCCTTGACCTCAATCCACTTGGTGAAATAGTCAATGGCAACTAGCAAGAACTTCTGCTACCCTGAGCTGGGGGAATGGTCCAAGGATGTCCATTCCCATGGGCAAAGGGCCATGGAGCCGAGAGTGGGCTCAGCGGGGTAGGCGGCTGACGTTGGATGTGCGTGTGGCGCTGGCAACCGTCACACCTTTGAACTAGCTTGGCCGCATCCTCATTCATAGTGAGCCAGAAGTACCCCTGGCGGAGAGCCTTCTGGGCTAAGGATCTGCCCCCATATGGTTCCCGCAAATGCCCTTGTGGATTTCTCTGAGGATGTAGTCGGCATTGCGGGGCCTACGCACTTAAGCAACGGGTAGGAGAATGACCTTCTGTACAGGCGCCCGTCGAGGAGGATGAACTTGGAGGCCCTCCACTTGAGTAGTCTGGCTTCGTTGCGGTCGTCAGGGAGGGTGCCGTCGGTGAGGTAGCGGACATAGGCGTCCATCCATGTAGGTTCCGAGGTGAGCGGGAGGACTTCATCCCCGCCCACTATACTGGGCCTTTCTAGATATTCGATGTAGGCGTCCCTTGTCAGGCCGTCAGCGGAGGTAGCCAGCTGAGAGAGGACGTCGGCCTTCGCGTTTTCACTCCGAGGATGTAACTGATGCTGAAGTAGGGCAGTAAGGAGGTCAAGAGTTGAACCTTTTTCAGATATTGTGCCATAATGGGATCGTGCGCCTCATATTCTCCGTTGATTTGCCCGGAGACGAGTTGCGAGTCCGTGTAGGCTCTGAGGTACTTTGCTCCAACCTCCTGGGCTAATCTTAACCCGGCCAGCAGGGCCTCGTACTCCGCCTGGTTGTTGGTGGCTTCAAAAAGAAATCTCAGGGCGCACTCGGTTCTTTCTCCTCCCGGCCCGGCAAGAATGAAGCCGGCGCCACTCCCTTGAGAATTTGATGCGCCGTCCACGTGAAGGATCCAGGTCTCTCCATCATCGCCCGGCTCGGGCCTGGGCTGCTCCCTAGGGATCTCCTTGAGATCTTCTTCCACCCAAGTGCACTCGACCAAGAAATTAGCCAGGACTTGGGACTTCAAGGCCGGTCGTGCTTGGAAGGAGATGTCGAACCCCCAGCTTGATGGCCCACTTGGCGAGTCGACCTGAAGTATCCGGACGGGCCAGAATGGCTCGGAGAGGTTGGTCCGTGAGCACCACGATAGGATGGGCTTGGAAATACGGGCGAAGACACCGGGCAGAAACTATCAAGGCGAAAATGACTTTTTCTGTTTTGGAATACCTGACCTCGGCGTCGTGCAGGACCTTGCTCACGTAGTAGACTGGCCTTTGGGTTCCGTCAGTGTCTAGGCGCACCAGGACTGAGCTGACGGCTTCCGAGGAGGTGGCTAGGTAAAGGAAAAGACTCTCCCCGTCTCTTGGCTTGGAGAGGAGGTGGGGAGGACAGGAATGCCTTTAAGCCATCGAAAGCTTCCTGGCAGTCGTCCGTCCACGCAAAACCGTTCACCTTCCGCAGGGCCTTGAAGAAATGCAAGCACCTCTCTGCTGATTTAGAGAGAAGCGACTCAGCGCTGCTATCCTTCCCGTCAGCCGTTGCACTTCTTCTTGTTGGACGACAGCCTCATGTCAAGTATGGCGCTGATCTTTTCTGGGTTCGCCTCGATTCCGCGCTGGGTCACCATAAAGCCCAGAAATTTACCTGCCGTGACCCCAAAAGCACACTTCTTAGGGTTCAGCTTTGACTTGGAAGCGACGGAGGTTGCTAAAAGTTTCTTCTAGGTCAGAGTGTGGTCGGCGGCACGGGTGCTCTTCGTCAGCATATCGTCCACATAGACCTCCATGTTCCGACCGAGCTGGTCCTAGAACACCTTGTTCATCAGCCTTTGATATGTTGCTCCTGCATTTTTGAGGTCGAAAGGCATCACCTTGTAACAGTAAATGCCTTTCTCTGTCCGAAGGAGGTGTGCTCCTCGTCGCCGGGTCCATCCTTATCTGATTATATCCGGAGAAGGCATCCATGAAGCTGAGAAGCTCGTGACCAGAGGTGGAATCGACCAGCTGGTCAATTCTTGGCAAGGAAAAGCTATCTTTTGGGCACGCCTTGTTGAGGTCGGTGAAGTCTATACATATCCTCCAGCTCCCGTTTCCTTGCGCACCATGACCACGTTGGCCAGCCAGCTTGGGTAGTGCATCTCCCGGATGTGGCCGGCGCTGATCAGCTTGTTGACTTCTTCATCAATCGCCCTTTGTCGGTCGGGGCAAAGCTCTTCTTTTGACGGATCGGAGGCGCGGGTCGACGTTGAGTTTATGGGTGATGACCTCCGGGGGGATGCCGGGCATGTCGGACGCTGACCAAGCGAACACGTCCGAGTTAGCCCGCAGGAAAGCTAAGAGCGCTCCCGGTCTTCCAGGGGAAGAAGTCCGCCCACACGGACGGTCCTTGCTGGGTCATCGCTGAGGGGGAAAGTTAGGAGGTGCTCGGCGGGCTCCCCTCCTTTGGCGGAGTCTCTAGGGTCGGACGCTTCCATGGCAGGGTCGGCCTCCAAAGGGCTTGATGCCGCATGATAGCAAGGTAAGACTAGGCTTATCTCCCCGCGCATTTCTCCAACTCCCTCGCTGGTGGGGAACTGCACCAGTAGACGTCGGGTGGAGATAACCGCGTCCTTAGCACTCAGGGGGGGGGGGGCATCTGATGTGGCTGGTGTAGCCACGTGCGGCCACAGGGGCAATCTCGACAAAATCAGAGCATTTTTGCGGCCCGGCCATTCCTGGCCGGCCCCTCTCGGCCTCGGCATCTCTGAGCCCACCGAGTCGGCACAGGCCATCCCTGGCCGGCCCCTCATGGCCCCGGCGTCTCCGAGCCCGCCGAGTCGGCCCAGGCCATCCCTGGCCGGCCCTCTCGGCCCCGGCGTCTCCAGGCCCGTCGAGTCGGCTCCGGCCATCCCTGGCCGGCCCCTCTCGGCCCCGGCATTTCCGAGCCCGCCGAGTCGGCCTCGGCCATCCCTGGCCGGACCCTCTCGGCCCCGGCCATCCCTGGCCGGCCCCTCTCGGCCCCGGCATCTCCGAGCCCGCCGAGTCGGTCCAGGCCATCCTGGCCGGCCCTCTCGGCCCAGGCATCTCCAAGCCCGCCGAGTCGGCCCAAGCCATCCCTGGCCGACCCTCTCGGCCCCGGCATCTCTAGGCCCGCAAAGTCGGCCCCGGCCATCCCTGGCCGGCCCTTCTCGGCCCCGGCGTCTCCAGGCCCGCCGAGTCGGCCCAGGCCATCCCTGGCCGGCTCCTCTCGGCCCCGACGTCCGAGCCCGCCGAGTCGGCCCAGGCCATTCTTGGCCAGCCCCGCCTCGGTACTTCCTGGCCAGAGAGGTCGGCCCCGGCTGCCCTTGGTCAGCCAGGCTCAGCCTCGACCCCCCGGGGGGTCGAGATGTCGCAGTTCTCCCCAGATCGGCCCCAGCATGGCCCCGCCCCAAGAAACCATCTCTCTGACTCGCGCCGCCTGACAATGCCAGATCCACCTACCCACTGGCCACGTTGTTGATGAAACTAGACCCAACAACTAAGCAGCCCCACTGATTGATGGGACTTAACCCACCAACCGCCGTTTTCTCCCTCTTCGGGACAGACCCACCAACCAGTCCAGATCACACAACTTCCAAGAACCCGCATACATTCCTTCCTCACGGAATCTCATGTGATCATGTCAACCCCTATAAAAAGGTGAATCCACTCTTTAAAAAGGTATATGCGATAACCCCCAAAATCGCGGTCTTAGCACTCAGAAAGGGATCCGTCCACTCTGAGATCTCTTTTTCCACACCAAAAGGGCTCGTTCAAGCCCCTCCTCAGCTTGACCTCAATCGCTGACTTGGGCGTCGGAGGGTCCCACCGGAGAATCCTCTCCGGTCTTAGGACTTTTTTGCAGGCAACCTGGTGAAGGAAAGGTTCGAGAAGTGCTCCGTTCCCGACGTCTAGGATCGGTGGTTGGGCGTCATCAGCTCGTATACCATATAGAAATTGTAATAGTTTTTCTTGTTTAGTTGATTTTCTTTTTATTGTTACTGCCATTTTTGCCTCCAACAATTTTTTGTGCAATCTGATGATGCATTGGACAATTTAATCAGAAATACAACGCACTGCAAAATTTTTGAGCCAAATACAGTTTGGGTTGGGCCTGGCTGATGTGCTGCCAATCGAATTAGATGATTCAAGTGAGTAACATATATGTCTTTATTTGATGGATAATGTTAATTGTCGCCATATGGTTACATCCTGTTAGCACTGCTATCATGGCAAAATAGAAATGAAATTACTCAGTAGCCATTTAATTTCTATGGCATGACCTAGCTAGTAAAGCGAAGCAATCACCTCATAATGTTGAATGGTACCACAACTTGTGTAGAAGAATCCCCTATACCAAACGTAGCATCAGCGCCGGAGAATCTGGCTTCGCTTAGCAAACTTGTACCTTCTTCATTGTTCTCTCTGACCCAAGGGTGCATTTCCATCCTTCTTAGCCCTTCTAACTCCATTGCAACTTCTTTCATTGTTGGTCTTTCCTCGCCCTTCAATTTGAGACATCTCTTAGCGAGCTCAGCAACTGCCACAAGCAACTCTTGCGATCCTTCATTAATCACTCGATCCTCTAAAAGCTCGAAAAGTTTGTTCTCCCTAAAGTAAGACACAAAATGCATGGAAAGATTTTGTTTCTCAGAGAACTGTTACTATGATGGGGCTCTTGCCTGTCAAAATCTCAACTAGAACCACTCCAAAGCTATAGACATCACTTCTGTCAGTGAACTGGGAAGTGTGGAAGTACTCAGGATCCAAGTACCCCAAGGTTCCTCTCACTAATGAAGTCAAACCATTTCGATCAAATGGAACAAATCTCGAGGCTCCAAAATCAGAGACTTTAGCAGTGAGATTGCCATCTAGCAGTATGTTCATGGACTTCACATCCCTATGAATGATGGGCATGGAAGCAGCAGAATGCAAGTAAGCCAATGCCCCTGCTGTTTCTGTTGCGATCCTTAGCCGATTGGCCAAGGATAACGATGACCTATGATTGTCATCATGGATATGGTGCGAAAGAGTTCCATTAGACACAAATTCATAAACTAGCATAGGAACCCTAGTCTCTAGACAACATCCCAGGAGCTTCACAACATTTCTATGATTAATTTGGGAAAGAATAACCACCTCATTTATGAACTGCTCAATCTCGCTTGACTCCCTCCTTCTGTTAACCTAGATTTCTTGATAGCAACTATACTCTTGTCTATGAGGATTCCTTTATAGACTGTACCAAATCCTCCTCGACCAAGAATCCGATTCTCATCAAAGTTGTTGGTTGCCTTTTCGAGCTCCTTTGCCGTAAATAATTTTGTTGCATGACCCATACCCTCCGCTGAAGAAGCTTGTTGTTGCAACAGATAGCCTCCGTTTTGCCGAAAGAACTTCTTTTTAAGCTCAATGAGTTTGTTTTTTCTGTAAATCCAATACAGCCAGGAACTGGAGATAATCAGTAACAGGAGGCCAAAGCCCACACCTGCAGAATAGCCAAAAGAAAGGTTGAAGCTAGCTAGCATGTTCAAAAGAGTTCAGTTTGACACGGTATAAATATATATAGGAAATAAATAGCTAGGGGCAACTAGTAGCTAATTTACATGTATTATTATTAAGGAGCCTGACCAGCTCCTTGCGGGCATAAATGGAGCCAACGAGGCTATTCATCTTTAATTTGTTATATAAGTAAGGGTGCAGGCTTTAATTAATTAGACTGTCCTGAGTCTAAGAAACCGATAAGAATGACAGCAAATTAATTAATTAATGGGCAAAGAAGAATTGTCACATTACCTAGGATTACATACAGGAGCAGCCTCATGGATTTGCATCCGCTTCCATCGACTTTACCATCACCATACATTCCCCGCGGGCAAGAGCAATGATAACCTCCTGGTGTGTTGGTGCAAGTTCGGCTGCAAGGATTATTGGGTGCCACAGAGCACATTCATCGATATCTACCATATATGCCATCAAGAAATTAATATATATATATATATATATATTATTTAAATAAAAAAAATAATAATTGAAAGTAAAAAGAGAAAAAAGGGTTTACCTTGGCAGCCTCCTTGCAGATAAGGGTTGCCTTGAAATCCTTTGGAGCAATTGCAGCGATATCCAGGGCCATTAGTGGAGTTCAAGCAGATACTATTGTCGGACTTACATGCGAAACTTGTGAAGTTACTTTGAGCTTCCTCACAGGTCTGGTTCCCTATGGCCCAATCCAGCGTCACAGGAACGTCCGTCATATTGGCAAGAGAGGAGAAGCTATCGAGGCTGAAGTTGAACCACCCTTGGGTATCTGTCAAGAAAGCATAGCTGCAAGGATCGAAGCCCCAACAATTGGTATGGTTGAAAAAACTATCGATGACGACGTCGAAGGCGAGGAGGCCTTTGGGAATGGGCGCCTCGCAGCAGCCTATGCCAGAGCACGTGCCGTTGGGGATATGGCGGGTGCTGTTGCACACAGACAAGCACCCAGTCCAGAAATCCGATTGGTCATTGTAGAAGTACCCTCGGGTGTCGCACCCAACGGCGAAGAACTTGTTGCGGGAGTCGGAGAGCTTGTAGGGCATATCGGTTAGGTCGAGGTATGGGCTGTTCCACCTGGTGTTATTGCCAACCTTATCGTAGCAGTCATAGGCCATGTATTGGTTGACAACCACCAGACCCTGGGAGAGCTGGATCTCCACAACGTCGATGTTGGTCTCACCGAGAAAGGGCTTGGGAGGGCTCAAGGATGATTATGCAAGTGATGTTGAAGCCTTCTTCGAGGGAGCAGCCTTCACCGATGCCAAAAGGGTAGGGGATGGTCACATTCCACACATCTTCGCAGCCGGGCAAAGCAATTTGATCAGTTGTGCAGCCGATGCCTGCACCATGGCCTGACAGACCTGCATCATCATCCTCATCATCTGGAAAGAAGAAGCCTTGCCAGAAGAAGCATATCGAAGGGCCGGCTAGCATCCACCCAGCTGCCTGTTAATAATTAGCACATAGATGTATAGATCAGCTTCTTAATTTTAAAGACATTCAAAAGACTTCCAAGCCATTGCCCATGTCGTCCCGCAGCGATTATTCGTCTTCTTTTTCTTCAGTCTTTTCAACAAATTTAACTTGTTGGAGAGAAAGAAGAGAAGGTTTAAAAATATTAAAATTGGACCGGATATTTGCAAATCTCAATCTACAGAAGTTAAAAATCATAATCTGATACATGGAAGGGTCGACTATATCTGTTGCCGCCGGGATCCGTCCTCCGACTCGGGCGCGGTCGATCCTCGGGGAGTGGGGTGCGGCGGACCTGCAAAACAGGAAGCCCTGCACGCGGAAGGACGCCGGGGGTGGTCCTCCGCGGAAGGCCCTCCGACGCTCAAGTCAGTGAGGAAGGAATCGGCGATCAACCAGACAATGAGGAGATGGATCTCTCCGGGAGACCTCTCCAGGGGGGCGGTCAATCGGAGGCTCTGGTAAGGGCAGAGCACCGACGAGCTGCCGGGAGAGAGAGAGGTAACCCTAGAGTTTTTGTGTGTCAAGGGTTGCGTACCTGAGGTAATCTGCCAAACTAGTATTTATAGACTGTCACCTGGGGACTTGAGCGTCTTCTGGAAGGTACTGAGGTTGTTAAGATTCGGGGGTAGACAGAATCAGGCCGTTGTGGGGCCGTTAGAATCCACGCCTTGTCTGTTAAGGGATCGACGACTGGGAGAGCCCTCGATGTCTTGGGATCTGGGTGAGTAGACCTAGGGCGGTTATAATAGGTCTTAGGCCACGTCTTAATATGATCCCCTGCTCAGGGTGCTGCTTGGGTAGACTTGAGTTCTCCCGCGCCAGGTTCCGCGGAGGTGGACGTCGGGGCGTGGATCGCTAGGTAGCAGCGGGCTATGGAAGCCCGGAAGAAGCCGAGCTGCGGAGGCCCGGAAGAGGCCGAGCTAAGGAAGCCCGGAAGAAGCCGAGCTACGGAAGCCCGGAGGAGGCCGAGCTAGGGAAGCCCGGAGGAGGCCGAGCTAGGGAAGCCCGGAAGAGGCCGAGCTAGGGAAGCCCGGAGGAGGCCGAGCTAGGGAAGCCCGGAGAGGCCGAGCTAGGGAAGCCCGGAGGAGGCCGAGCTACGGAAGCCGGAGGAGGCCGAGCTACGGAAGCCCGGAGGAGGCCGAGCTAGGGAAGCCCGGAAGAGGCCGAGCTACGGAAGCCCGGAGGAGGCCGAGCTACGGAAGCCCGGAGGAGGCCGAGCTAGGGAAGCCCGGAAGAGGCCGAGCTACGGAAGCCCGGAGGAGGCCGAGCTACGGAAGCCCGGAGGAGGCCAAGCTACGGAAGCCCGGAAGAGGCCGAGCTAGGGAAGCCCGGAAGAGGCCGAGCTAGGGAAGCCCGGAGGAGGCCGAGCTACGGAAGCCCGGAGGAGGCCGAGCTAGGGAAGCCCGGAAGAGGCCGAGCTAGGGAAGCCCGGAGGAAACCGAAAGGAGGGGGTCAGCCTTAGCCGTCTTGCACGGATATCAATGCAATGACGATTTTACCCCCCAACACATGCCCCCACTCCCTAGTTCGAAGCGTAGGTTCGGGCGTAGGGAGTATAAGCTCAAGTGGCGCGCCTGATGGGACGTTTTGGCTTAAACAACCCGTGCAATGATGCCTTAATTAATGCGATAGGGCCATCGTACCTCGGGTGAGGCTTCTCCACTAGCGACGGTTGAGATTGTGCCGTACCGTGAATCCCGATCGATATGGGGGTATGTCGAGGCGATCCCGGACGCCTCGAATGGGTGTTCCGCCTCTCCAGGGCGGTTTCTTGGCGGAGAAGCGAAGTGACAGCTGCCCTGCGTCTATATATACGCGCATGTGTGCGTGTTTGTGGCGTCTTCTTACTTTGTCTTCAGAAGAGCGTTGGCCTCTCATCCTCTTCAGCGTTCACCGTTTTTGCTCAGGACTTCCTTCGACCGAGATGGCGATGAGCCCTGGAGACGTAGCCTCAGAAATCGTCGCTGGAGATTTGGGGAGGATTCACCAAAGGTATGGTCTGCCCATGGATGTGGTTTTGCGGGTGCCGGGACTTGAAGATAGGGTCACCCGGGACTTGGAGTCTGGAGTATTCGTCTATGAGGACAGTTTTAAGGCGGGTCTTCGTTTCCCTCTCCATCCCTTGGTGAAGGAGATCATGACCCATTACAACATCTGTCCATCGATGGTGGCCCCAAACAGTTGGCGGAACATCGTCGGATTTATCTCGATGTGCCACCAGATCCAAATCGTTGCGACTCTCCCCCTTTTTCGCACCTGTTATCACCTAACTCCCGGGCGGAAATCGGAGTGGACCTCCATCGGGCCCCGGAGGTCTTTTAATGTCATTGCGGATAAGCCCTCTTCCATCAAGGGGTGGAAGAGTCGATTTGTGATTGCGGAGGGGAACATCGGGTCCGATTTCCCTCGGCGATGGGGGGAAGTTGCGAAGGATGCGGAGACGCATCCGGCCCTATCGGTGCAGGAGGAGAGGGACCTGGACGTCCTTCGTAATGGACAGACGTTTTCGGCCAACGACCTGTTATCGGAGGGAGCTCTCTTTGCAGCCGGGCTCAGCCCTTTGGACCCTCAAGGTGAGTTTCTTTTCGCGCTGCGTATTTTTCCCGGTTACTGCGCTTGGGTTTGAGTGTGTGAACTCCGGTTTGGCAGCCACGAGGTTGGCGTTGTCGAGCCTCTCCAAGAGGAAGAGAGGGAAGCGTCCTGGGGAAGGTAGTGGAGCGGACAGCGGCCGACCCAAAAAGAGGGGCCACACATCCGCAAAGAGCCCGCCGGACGCTGGAGCAGCCGCTACAGAGGCAGCCGTTACAGGGGCGCCTGGGGCGAAGGAGGATACGGGGAGGGCGGCCGTGGCGCCCGAACCTCTTGTTTTGGAGATTTCAGATAGTTCGGATGAGGCTCCGCTGGCTCATCTGACCGCGCCTCCCTTGAAGGAGGAACTCGTGACGTGTCCAGTGGAGGCGGTCGTAGCGGAGGGGTCCATCGCCCCCGTGGAGTCGCCACTGGCTCCAGCGGGAGAGGGGGAGGAGACAGCCGCAATGGAAGGAGTTCGGGAGGGGCCCCTGCTTGGCCTATCCGCTGGGGAATCCGGCAGCAGTGAGGTTGGGCCGTCCTCGATGGGTCAAGAGGCGGTTCAAACTGAGACCTCGGGGGAGCCCGCGGAGGGGCCGCAGGTGGTGGCTACTGGAGAGGGCGCACCGGTGGAGGGAGCGCAACAAAGTGGGGGTCCCACGATCGGGGCCCCTTCGAGGAAGATTTTGGGGAGATTAGCGCTTGGGCTGGCCGAGCTATCTGAAGAGGCTCAAGCCAGGGCCCTGACGGAAGAAGCTGGGAGGCTGCAGGCCACTCAGCTGGGGATCGTCCAGGCCGGTCCCTCAGGCGGGGTCGGTCAACCCAGTGGCTCGGAGGCTAGCATCGACGAGGCGTTTTCCGCCATGATGAGGTCGGTCCTGCATCCGGGTGCGGGTCCATCGACGGACGAGTTCGCTGACCGGGGGTTGATAGATGCTGCATTCGGGCAGCAAGGTGTAGCTGAGGATATTCATCTCCTCCCCGCCATAGATAATACAACTTTGATAAAGATGACCCGGGACTATGCCTCGAAGGTGAGTCATTTTCCCAGCGTGTCAGATGTTACCCGATGGACTCCGTTGTGGGCGCTTACTCAATTTTTGCCTTTGTAGGGGGTTTTGCTTTCTCGGGCAATTTGCTGGCGCTTGAGTCTGGCGACAGGGGCCAGCGTCCAGGCCCGGAGGGAGAAAGTCGAGCTCCAGTCGCAGCTGAAAAAGTCTGAGCAGTTCGCGGAGCTCATGGACACGATGGATAGGAGCTCGAAGGCGGCCAGGGCGGCACACCAGGTTGCTGTGGACGAGGTGTCCAAGCTGAAGCATAGGGTGGAGGAGTTACAGGGACTCCTGGCGAAGAGCGATGACGCATGCCGGGAGTT
The DNA here is from genome assembly GCA_900491605.1 of Calamus simplicifolius. Lineage (NCBI taxonomy): Eukaryota > Viridiplantae > Streptophyta > Magnoliopsida > Arecales > Arecaceae > Calamus > Calamus simplicifolius. Next base: position 27,755 of record UESW01002772.1, on the reverse strand, counting down.
GGCCAAAATCAAATCAAAACACTCCGCGGAGATGGTGGCGATGCGGCGGGACCACGGCGAGAGTCTGGGCCGGTTGAGGAGAGAGGCCGACGACGAAAGAAAACGCCTGACGAGAATGTTGGGCGAGGTGGAGGAGACATTGAAAAAACGTAATGACGAAATCGCTGAATTGAAGGAGAACGCGAAGTGGCAACAAGGAATAATAGGTCGAGTGAATGGCGAGTTATCGCAAGCTCGCGGGGAGATTGAAACCGGACGATCGAGGATCAGTACCCTGCAAGAGAGGGTGGAGTCGGTCGGCGCTGACAGGACGAGGGCCCGGAGTGAGGCTGAGGAGCTGGCCGGAAGGTTGGCCAGGCGAGAGGGGGAGGTATGCTTTTATTTCCCCTCATTTTTCTATTGGTTCCCTATGATGCCGATTGTCCTTGACTTTTCCAGATGGCGAGGATGGGGTCGGAGATTCAGGCTCTCCAAAGTGCGTTTGCGTCCGCTCGCAGTAGGAGCTCGGAGCTCGAGATACGGTCTAGCGAGCTCGAGGGGCGAAACGCCATCCTGGAGGCCCAGGTGGCTGAGGCCGAGAAACGGGCCACTGAGGCCAACATGCAGCTCGCCATTCTTCAGGGGAGGCAAGATGCTATGAACGTAGATGCATTCCGTCACGGGATGGAAGAGTGTAAGCAGAGGATACTTAGCGGGCACCCGGAGTGGGACCTTTCTTTTCTGAGCATCGAAGGCTCCGAAGACGGCGAATCCGCAGAAGAAGAAGATGAAGACGAATATGTCGATGTTTCTGACGCCGAGCTTGGCGGCACCCCTGGTCCCAGCGAAGCCGTAGCCTCCGAGGGACAGTCACAAACCGTTACAGAGGAGGTGAAAACATCAGAGAAGGGCGAGCCTAGCCGTGCACCTGCAGATGTGGCTGAGGGTACTCCCCAAACCGGTGGAGCTCCTGGCTCTTAGGGGCCGCTCCTGTATCTTCCCCCTTTTAAACATTTGACATTTCTCAGTAAAGGGATTTCCTGTTTTTATCTAAGTGTTTTTCTTGCGTGACTTTGCTGTTGTCTGGTGTTGCCTCGATCGTGAACGACCCATGGCTCGTTGACATCCTTGGGCCATCCTTAATTCGAAACCAGGAAAATGGGCCGGTTTGGACCGACGAATCAAAGTGGATCGGTTATGATCAACGGGCGAAATAGGTCGGCTAGGGCCGACGGATAGAATAGGTCGGTTAAGGCCGACAGGAAAATAGGTCGCAAAGGTCGACGATAAAAATGGGTCGGCAGGGGCCGACGACGGGGGCCGACAGATGAGGGTCGGCTGGGGCCGACGGACGGCAGGGGCCGACGGCAGGGGCCGACAGATGAAGGGTCGGCTGGGGCCGACGGCAGGGGCCGACGATGAAGGGTCGGCAGGGGCCGACGATGAAGGGTCGGCTGGGCCGACGGATCGCGCTCCCTGCCATCCTGCCAGCGTTCTGCCATCCCGCAGGCAATTCGGTTTTTCTTTACTATAAGTGGAGATACGGCAGAGTGGGGGTATAAAGCTGTATCAGAGCTTTCCGGAAGGTGCTCCTTTCCCATGCGGGTCATCTCGTTGCGACGCGCACGCAACCGTCCACTATTGGACAGTACCTTTTCAAAGGACGATTTTCTGAGCCCGCCGATTTTCGAAGCGTCAGCGGACGATTTTCTGCATTTAATGACTGCGATCCGGGATCAGGAAAGGATCTCCGTACGCGTCCTGGTTCAGGCGGTGAGTTCGGCGCGCAGTGGGGTGCTACGCTTTCGTGGGGACCATGGTGGCGTGGGACAGGTGTTTGAATCTCGGGACTCAGCTCTGATGGCTCGTCCCGAGTCTTTCTGCCTATAAAAAGGGGAAAGAGGGGTCTCATCTGGCTATCCCCAAAGTTTCTTTCTCGCTGGAATTTTTATTATCTCATTTCTCTGTTGCTACGAGTGGAAGGATCGACCCTTCTTTTCATGGGCTCCTTGCCGCCGGATAGCTGGGGCGACCGGGGAGCAGCTGAAGGATGGCTCATCCTTAGGGGACGAGTCTCGGAGATCATATGGAGAGCGCACATGGAGGGGGCAGAGATCATACGGAGAGCGCACATATGCGCTTCCGTTGTGGTCTGCGGCTCCTGCTGCGGGGATGCGGGTCAGGAGGTGTATGGACACCTCCGTAGCACGCGCAGCCCCCTCTTTCGCTGGCTTAGGTTCCCGCGTCTTCTCTGAGGGGAATCCTTGCCACGGGAGGGACAATATGGGAGCAACCGGGTTCGGATGGTCCCGGTTCCCTCGAGTGGGCGGCGGCCCGTGGTTCGGCACTCCCTTCTAGGGGAGTGGATTGGGCCTTTGGGATCCTCAGAATCAGCATCCGCGGGCCATGCCTCAGCTTGGATCTTTTAATTCATCCTGCCCAAGCGGACTTGGCCGTTTCCTGGTTTGCATGATTTCTCGATCCGGATGTTGGAACATCGTAGTTGTCTAGGCCTGCCTTGGAGCAGTTGCCCGAGTCTTGTATTTGCCTTTATTTTATGCATTTCAATGCTTTTGTAACGCCTATGAGGCATTTGTAATTGATCATGATGGCAATAAAGAGAGTTATACCCATTTCTTAATCTGTCTTTTCTTGTGCCGATCTCATTGCTATTTGTCGTTTGTGGGGCATAAAGTGTCCCGCTCGTCCTTAGACGAGGATCCCATGATGCCCGAACTAATTGAGGTCCGTATGCGGCGGTGCAAAGATAGTTCGGCGAAATACACTCCTTGCTTAGGTCGGGAGTCTGGTATTTTGTGCTCCGTTTTATCGGAGCCCGGAGTATCGTGGGTCGGCTTTGGCCGAAGTTCGGGGAGCCTTCAACCCTTTTTGCCATGGTTTAAGGATTTAGTCCCTCGAGATAGTTGAGTTTCGGGGAACGTCTTACTTGGCTCTGCCAAGGTTTGAAGAATTTTGCAACTCGGCCTGCCGAGGTTTGGAGAGAATCTCGCTTGGCCACGCCAAGGTTCGGAGAACTTTGTAGCTCGGCCCTGCCGAGGTTCGAAGAATTGATAGCTCGGCCCTGCCGAGGTTCGGAGAACTGATAGCTCGGCCCTGCCGAGGTTCGGAGAACTGATAGCTCGGCCCTGCCGAGGTTCGGAGACTGATAGCTCGGCCTGCCGAGGTAGCTGATAGCTCGGCCCTGCCGAGGTTCGGAGAACTGATAGCTCGGCCCTGCCGAGGTTCGGAGAACTGATAGCTCGGCCCTGCCGAGGTTCGGAGAACTGATAGCTCGGCCCTGCCGAGGTTCGGAGAACTGATAGCTCGGCCCTGCCGAGGTTCGGAGAACTGATAGCTCGGAGGGAGCGAATCAGTCGCCGAGCGGAACGGTCGGCGTGTTTGCTATGCTTTTACTGGCGATGCTCTTTTCGAGGGGACAGATCGTCGATCGGGCGTTGGACTCTGTTCCCACGCGTTTTTCGAGAAAGGGGGCAGTTTTAAGAGGCTTGGGGAAGCGTCGAAAGCATTTATTGCAGGAGGCGGCAGATCGGGAAGATGCTCTGTTTGCATTTTCCGATCTGCCTTGGGATAGGGCGCGACTTTTCGGATTCCGTACGCATTAGAACGGCGACACATGGCAAATTTTTACGGGTCGGCGTCCGCGGTACGGCTGAACTGGATACCCTCCTAGCGGGTATAAATATGGCCGAGGGGGACTGGATCTGGCCATCCTTTCGGTCTGAGCTTAAAAGAAAATGGATTCTCCGGCGCGGTCCTCAACTGACTCGCGCTCTTCGGTTAACAACCCGTCAGGTTCGGAGGAGAGAGCGATCTCCGTGACTGTTGACGGGCTGGCCCTTGCGTCGCCTCGCAACCAATGAGCGGCTCGCCAGGACCGCTGAAGAGTTCCTGGATATTTCGGTTCGGGAGGCGGAGGCCTCACGTTTGGTAATGGGTCGGCAGGAGGAGGAGATCCGGCTGCTTCGTCAGCAGGTGGCCGACCTGACCGCTCTTCTGGAGAGGTTGTTGGGTTCTGGGGGCAAGTGACCCCAGGGCTTCTGCCTGCCTTGCTTTTGCTTTCTTGCAGTTTCTTTGTAACCCCCCCCTTTATGAATGAAAATGGTCCTTGTCTATCGGCGGAGTTCTTTTCTTTCAAGAGTTTACGGCCTTCACTCGTATGTCGAACCAGGGGGGGTGTGCCCTTGTTCGTTTTTTGCGCGCTAATGTAGGCTCTTTGAACGATGGGCTATAGGGGCGCTACCCGAAGGATCCCCAATGGTTAGAGAGGGTTTGCCTAACTCTTCCCGGGACCTTCGGTCGGTTACGCGAGGCTTGATGGCCTTGAGAGTAGATTTGCCAACGGCGGCTTTTCTCGCGTCGATGGTTTTTTACTCAACGTGCTCGTCTCAAACCGGACGAAGTTCTTCGGGTACTATTGGGGGCCGTTCGGCTTTGGTCGAGGCTTGAGACTTTTGCCGGGGTTGCCCGAGTGGTTTTACCTGGCCTTGCCATGGCTCGGTGAAACATTTACTTGGCCCGCCAAGGTTCGGAGACTTGTTGCTCGGCCCTGCCGAGGTTCGGAGAAATATTTTACTTGGCCCTGCCAAGGTTCGGAGATTTGTTGCTCGGCCCTGCCGAGGTTCGGAGAATTTTACTTGGCCCTGCCAAGGTTCGGAGATTTGTTGCTCGGCCCTGCCGAGGTTCGGAGAAATTTTTACTTGGCCCTGCCAAGGTTCGGAGATTTGTTGCTCGGCCCTGCCGAGGTTCGGAGAATTTTTACTTGGCCCTGCCAAGGTTCGGAGATTTGTTGCTCGGCCCTGCCGAGGTTCGGAGAATGTTTTACTTGGCCCTGCCAAGGTTCGGAGATTTGTTGCTCGGCCCTGCCGAGGTTCGGAGAAATATTTTACTTGGCCCTGCCAAGGTTCGGAGATTTGTTGCTCGGCCCTGCCGAGGTTCGGAGAATTTTTACTTGGCCCTGCCAAGGTTCGGAGATTTGTTGCTCGGCCCTGCCGAGGTTCGGAGAAATGTTTTACTTGGCCCTGCCAAGGTTCGGAGATTTGTTGCTCGGCCCTGCCGAGGTTCGGAGAAATGTTTTACTTGGCCCTGCCAAGGTTCGGAGATTTGTTGCTCGGCCCTGCCGAGGTTCGGAGAAATATTTTACTTGGCCCTGCCAAGGTTCGGAGATTTGTTGCTCGGCCCTGCCGAGGTTCGGAGAAATGTTTTACTTGGCCCTGCCAAGGTTCGGAGATTTGTTGCTCGGCCCTGCCGAGGTTCGGAGAAATTTTTACTTGGCCCTGCCAAGGTTCGGAGATTTGTTGCTCGGCCCTGCCGAGGTTCGGAGAAATTTTTACTTGGCCCTGCCAAGGTTCGGAGATTTGTTGCTCGGCCCTGCCGAGGTTCGGAGAAATATTTTACTTGGCCCTGCCAAGGTTCGGAGATTTTCCTGTTCAAGCAGATAACTCGGTTGTGCCGAGGATTGATAAGCAGCATCTATTTCCATTTACGATTTATGGCAATATGGTATATAACCGATTCACACAATAAGTTGTGGGAAAATAGACAACTGGCGGGGCGTAAAGGACATACCCTATTGATAGTATTTGCGGAGGTTGTCCGAGTTCCACGTTCGGGGGACGGATTTCCCTTCGAGGTCCTGCAGCTTGTAGGTTCCTNTAATCGATTCACAGAAAATAGACAACTGGCGGGGCGTAAAGGACATACCCTATTGATAGTATTTGCGGAGGTTGTCCGAGTTCCACGTTCGGGGGACGGATTTCCCTTCGAGGTCCTGCAGCCTGTAGGTTCCTGGCCCAATGACCTCCGTGACTTGGTACGGGCCTTCCCAGTTCGGCGCCAGCTTTCCTTGCTCCAGCGGTTTGGATACAGAGGCTTTCCGGAGGACAAGGTCGCCAGGAAGGAAAGTCTTCCCCTTAACTCTGGAGGCATGGTACCGAGCCACCCTCTGTTGATAGGCGGCCGTCCTGATTCGGGCCTTCTCTCTGACTTCCTCCACCAAGTCGAGGTTGGTGCGGAGTTGCTCGTTGCTGGCTTCTTCCGAGTAACTCTCCACCCGCAAAGATGGGAGGCCCACTTCCACAGGGATGACGGCCTCCGTACCGAAAGCCATTCGGAATGGGGTCTCGCCCGTTGGGATTCTCGGAGTGGTGCGATAGGCCCACAAGACATGGTGCAGCTCATCTGCCCACCTGCCTTGGGCTCTAGAGAGGCGAGCTTTGATTCCTTGGAGGAGAGTCCTGTTGGTTACCTCGGCCGCTCCGTTGGCTTGTGGGTGTCCGACCGAAGTAAGGTGGTGACGAATTCCATGCTCTTCGCAGAATTGGCGGAATTTGGAATTGTCGAACTGTTTGCCGTTATCGGTGATTATGGTGTGGGGGAGGCCGAACCGGCAGATGATGGACCTCCACACAAAGTCTCTGGCCCGGGCTTCGGTGATTTGGGCAACGGCTTCCGCTTCAACCCATTTGGTGAAGTAGTCAATGGCGACAAATAAGAATTTTCGCTGTCCCGTCGCCAACGGGAATGGGCCGAGGATGTCCATCCCCCATTTGGCAAAGGGCCAAGCGGAGGATATGGAAACTAGCTCGGCGGAGGGGAGCCTCTGGATGCTCGAATGCCTCTGGCAGGCGTCACAGGCTCGGACTAGATCGTCCGCATCTTTCTGCATGGTCGGCCAATAATAGCCTTGCCGTAGCACTTTGTGACACAGGGACCGGCCTCCCAGATGGTTGCCGCAGATCCCTTCATGTACCTCCCGTAGAGCGTAGTCCGCCTCGGATGGGCGGAGGCATCTGAGCAGCGGCATGGAGAAAGACCGCTTGTAAAGCTGGCTGTCGATCAATACATAGTGGGTCGCCTGCAGCTTCAATTTCCTGGCCTCCCTTCGGTCGGACGGGAGCGACCCTTCTTTAAGATAGCTGAGGATAGGGTCGAACCAGGATGGTTCGGTCTCGATTTGCATCACCCGGTCAGCTTCCATGATACTCGGCTTCTCCAGAGTCTCCAGATGGAATTTTTGTTCAGCATCCATCGTCTCCGTGGTTGCCAATCGGGAGAGTAGGTCGGCACGGGCGTTTTCCGATCTAGGAATTTGAATGATTTCAAACTCTGAAAAGTGAGGAAGTAGGCCGCGCACCTCTTGGAGATACCGAACCATATTGGGTTCTCGGGCTTCAAACTCCCCTCGCACATGGCCGGCCACCAGCTGAGAGTCGGTGAAGGCGCTAATCTTTTCCACCTTCAGGTTGCGGGCGATCCGGAGACCGGCTAACAGGGCCTCATACTCGGCTTCGTTGTTGGAGGCCGGGAAGGAGAATCGGACGCCATATTCGAAGATCATCCCCTCCGGGCTGGTGAGAACCAAACCCGCACCGGAATGATGGGCGTTGGACGACCCATCGACGTGAAGGAGCCACCGAGCTTCAGGTTTGGTCCTTCGGGACTTTTTGGGGTAGAGCCGTCTTCCGGGATGGTGCACTCAAGGAGGAAGTCGGCCAGCACTTGAGCTTTGATGGCCGGGCGAGGTTGAAATTGTATGTCGTGCTCGCTTAGTTCGACGGCCCATTTGGTCATCCTCCCCGATGTTTCTGGACGGTGGACCACCGCTTTGATGGGTTGATCGGTCAGGACCGTCACTGAATGTGCTTGGAAATATGGTCGCAGCTTCCGGACCGAGGTAATCAAGGCAAGCACTATTTTCTCGATCCTGGTGTACCTCGTCTCCGCGTCGCGGAGCAGCCTACTCACATAGTAGATCGGTCTTTGGATCTTGCCTTCTTGCTTGACCAGTACCGAACAAACTGCTCCCTCGGAAACGGCCAGATACAGAAACAGAGTCTCCCCTGGGACCGGACTACTAAGAAGTGGAGGCGAGCCGAGGTACTTCTTGAGATCTTGAAATGATTTCTGGCATTCAGGAGTCCATTGGAAATTCTTGGCCGATCGGAGGGTTTTGAAGAAGGGGAGGCACCTCTCGGCTGACCGAGCTACGAAGCGGTTAAGGGCCGCTATTCTCCCGGTTAGGCGCTGGACATCTTTAATGGACGCTGGGGGCGCCATTTGTTGGAGAGCTTGATCTTCTGAGGGTTAGCCTCAATGCCGCTGGGAGACCATGAATCCGAGGAACTTCCCAGAATTGACGCCGAAGGCGCACTTGGTTGGGTTGAGCTTCATTCCATACTTGCGCAGCGTGGCAAAGCTCTCCGCGAGGTCCTCAACATGCCGCAGCGCTTCCTTGCTTTTGACCAGCATATCATCCACATACACCTCCATGTTCCGGCCGATTTGCTCCTTGAACACCTTGTTGACCAGGCGCTGGTAGGTCGCTCCTGCATTTTTAAGACCGAAAGGCATAACTCGGTAACAGTAGGTACCTCGGTCGGTTATGAAGGCTGTCTTTTCTTCATCCTCGGGGGCCATCCGGATCTGATTGTAGCCCGAATAGGCATCCATGAATGACAGCATTTGGTGGCCCGAGGTGGCATCCACAAGCTGGTCGATCCGAGGGAGAGGGAAGCTGTCCTTCGGGCATGCCTTGTTGAGATCGGTGAAGTCGATGCAGATCCTCCATTTGCCATTCGACTTCTTCACCATGACGACGTTTGACAGCCAACTGGGGTAGTTTACCTCTCGGACAAAGTTGGCTTTGATGAGTTTGTCGACCTCCTCTTCAATGGCCTTTTGCCGCTCTGGGGCGAAGCTTCTCTTTTTCTGCTTAACAGGCCTGTGCATCTCGTCCACATTGAGACGATGGACGAGGACTTCGGGGCTAATTCCTGGCATGTCGGAGGCGGTCCAGGCGAAGATGTCCGCGTTGCTTTGGAGGAATCTGATTAGCTCGCGACGAGGCTCTCCCTCAAGCAGCGACCCGATCTTTGTGGTTCGGTCGGGCCGAGCTACGTCCAGCGGTACTTCTTCCAGCTCTTCCACCGGTTCTCCCCGTTGCTCGGCGAAATCCTCGCGGGCGTCTAGCCCGTCAACCTCGGGAATTCTGGACTGAAGGCTCGTGACAAAACATTGCCGAGCCATGGCTTGACTTCCCCGAACTACTCCAACTCCTTGCTCGGTGGGGAACTTCATCGACAGATGCGGGATAGAAACAACCGCTTTAAGAGACATCAAGCCGGGCCTGCCGAATATGGCATTATACGGGGACCTGAGGTCGGTCACTAGGAAGTCGGCTTGTACAACGGTTACAAAGGGCCAGGTTCCTGCGCGGACCGTCAGGGTGACAATTCCTTCTGGGATGATGACGTCGCCGGTGAATCCCATCAAGGTGGAATCCACGGCTCGAAGGTTTTCCATGAGCAATTTCATCCTGGCAAACACATCGAGGTACAAAACGTTCACCGAGCTTCCACTATCAACCAGGATTCGGCTTACATCATAATTGTTCAAATTTAGGGAGACAACAAGTGCGTCCTCATGGGGAAGCTGTATCCCAAGAAGATCATCATCAGAAAAGGAGAGCTCGCCCGTGCGCGCCTTCTTTGGCACCGGTGCATCACCATTGCCCCCGGAGCCCGATCCGCCGGCCTCTTCAATCATGTTGATGCGGCCAACCACTGGCGGATTTGGAGGAGGAGGGAGTTGTGGGAGCTCAGGCTGGCGATCACCTCCCTGCTGCTGTGGCTCGGGTGCCCTTCTGAATTGGTCCAACCGTCCCCGCCGAATCAGTCTTTCGATCTCGTTCTTCAGCTGCCAGCATTCTTCAGTGTCATGGCCGTGCTCCCTATGGTAGCGGCAGTACTTGGCGGGATCTCTCCGGGTTGGGTTCCCTCGGAGAGGCACTGGTCGGGGAAGCTGGCGCTCTATTTCCATGAGGATTTGTGCCCGGGGCACAGTCAACGGAGTGTAGCGATCGAATCGCCTAGGGGGACTCCGGGAGCGATTCCTTGGCGGCGGCGGAGGGACTCTTTGGCGGCGAGGCGGGCTTGGCCGACGGACAGGGTGATGTCTGTCGGGAACTTTGGGCTCTTGCCTCTTCTTCGTCTGCTCAGCGCGGGCCATTCTCCGCGACTCCTCGACCCGAGCGTATTTGTCCGCAAGGGCCATCATATCAGACAGACACGGGGGGTAGCTGACTTCCATTGCCAAATAGAAGTCGCTCTCCTTCGAAACTCCCCCCGCTAGGGCGGACATGGCCACCTCATGATTAAGGTGGTCCACCTCCAACATGGCCTTGTTGAAACGGCCAAGATAATTTCTCAAGGACTCCCCCTCTCTTTGCTTGACTTCGGAGAGGGAGTCGGATCTCCGTCGGTGGCGGCGGCTGCTGACAAACTGGCCAATAAAAAGGTGGCTCAGCTCATCGAAACGAATCGATGGAACCTGGTTTCAGGGCGTTGAACCAGGTTCGGGCGGATCCTCTGAGTGTGGATGGGAAGGCCCGGCAGAGGATCGCATCAGATGCTCCATGGAACATCATTATTGACCGGAAGCTGCTGAGATGGTCGTCCGGATCAGTGGAGCCGTGATAGGGCTCGACGGTCGGCAGCTTGACATGGGAGGGGATCACTTCCTCCATGATCCCCTTAGAGAAAGGGATGCCCTGCTCTGCCTTGGGCTGGGGCAGGTGGATCTGCTTGGCGGCGTCCAGCTCCTGACGCATTTCCTGGATCTGACGGCGGATCTCCTCCTCGCCGGCGAGAGGAGCAGCCGGGCGGGAGAACCGCAAGGACGGCGTCGAATCATGGCGAGACGTTGCCGGAGAAAGGGAGCGGGCTCGCCGAGATCTGGGAAGATCTCCATCGCAACCGGTTCGAGGGACCGGTTTGTCTCCCCTGGGGCGACGCGGGGGTCCGCTGATTCACGCGGATCGGAGAGGAGGTTGCCGGTGAAGAGGAAGTCGTCGTCTCTTTCCGGGGATGTGGAGCAGGAGGAGGTGCAAGACGCTCCTGGACCAGGTGGGTGAGAGCCTGGACTTGTTGGACCAGCGTAGCAAACTGGTCCTGGGTCACCGGAATGGCAGGCGGCGACGGAGTCTCGACAGGTGGGGGTTGCGGCGCTGTGGCGCCAGTCGGATCAGGCCTCTGGGAGGCGACCTGATCGGGAGCATCAGAGGTTGTTCCTCTCTTCCGGTTGGCCATCAGAGAGGTTCTTCTCCGGATCAAGATCCTTGTCTCCTTGTTTCAAGTTTTAATGGGACTTGAGGCCCTTCCTCTAGCGCCAATCTGTTGCCGCCGGGATCCGTCCTCCGACTCGGGCGCGGTCGGTCCTCAGAGAATGGGGCGCGGCGAACCTGCAAAACAGGAAGCCCTGCACGCGGAAGGACGCCGGGGGTGGTCCTCCGCGGAAGGCCCTCCGACGCTCAAGTCAGTGGGGAAGGGAGTCGGCGATCAACCAGACAAATGAGGAGGTGGATCTCTCCGGGAGACCTCTCCAGGGGGGCGATCAATCGGAGGCTCCGGTAAGAACAGAGCACCGACGAGCTGCCGGAAGAGAGAGAGAGGTAACCCTGGAGCTTTTGGTGTGTCAAGGGTTGCGTACCTGAAGTGATCTGCCAAACTCGAGTTTATAGACTGTCACCTGGGAACTTGAGCGTCTTCTGGAAGGTACTGAGGTTGTTAAGATTCGAGGGTAGACAGAATCAGGCCGTTGTGGGGCCGTTAGAATCCACGCCTTGTCCGTTAAGGGATCGACGGCTGGGAGAGCTCCTTGATGTCTTGGGATCTGGGTGAGTAGACCTGGGGCGGTTATAGTAGGTCTTAGGCCACGTCTCAATATGATCCCCTGCTCAGGGTGCTGCTCGGGTAGACTTGAACTCTCCTGCGCCAGGTTCCGCGGAGGTGGACGTCGGGGCGTGGATTGCAAGGTAGCAGCGGGCTACGGAAGCCCGGGGGAGGCCGAGCTACGGAAGCCCGGAAGAGGCCGAGCGGGGGCCCGGAAGAGGCCGAGCTGGAGGCCCGGAAGAGGCCGAGCCACGGAGGCCCGGAAGAGCCGAGCTAGGGAAGCCCGGAAGCCGAGCCACGGAGGCCCGGAAGAGGCCGAGCCACGGAGGCCCGGAAGAGCCGAGCCGGGGGCCCGGAAGAGGCCGAGCTAGGGAAGCCCGGAAGAGGCCGAGCCACGGAGGCCCGGAAGAGCCGAACCACGGAGGCCCGGAAGAGCCGGGAGGCCCGGAAGAGCCGAGCCACGGAGGCCCGGAAGAGCCGAACCACGGAGGCCCGGAAGAGCCGAGGAGGCCCGGACCGGGAGGCCCGGAAGAGGCCGAGCCACGGAGGCCCGGATAGGGAAGCCCGGAAGAGGCCGAGCTAGGGAAGCCCGGAAGCCGAACCACGGAGGCCCGGAAGAGGCCGAGCCATGGGGGCCCGGAAGAGGCCGAGCCACGGAGGCCCGGAAGAGGCCGAGCTAGGGAAGCCCGGAAGAGGCCGAGCTAGGGAAGCCCGCCGGGAGGCCCGGAAGAGGCCGAGCCATGGGGGCCCGGAAGAGGCCGAGCCAGGGAGGCCCGGAAGAAACCGAAAGGAGGGGGTCAGCCTTAGCCGTCTTGCACGGATATCAATGCAATGACGATTTTACCCCCCAACAATAAGTAAGGAATGTTGCACTAGCTTTGAATAGAGTAGAGTGGAGGAAGCAAATTTATGTAACCGATCTCATATAGTAAAAAAAAAAAAAAAGGCTTAGATGAGTTAAGTATTAGAGAACTAACTTAAGTATCTCATAGAGATAAACAAAGAAGTTAAGAAGGGCTTGAGGATGTTATCGTATAAAATGTTATGCCAACGCCTAATTTGGCGATGAATTAGAAAATTTAGTGGATGACACGAGCCGTTCCGTGCTGTTTTGGTTCAGAGTTATCAAATTAGGGTTCAGTTTTAGTAAGAATCATTGGGTTGGGTCCTTTCTGCATCCAAATAGGTCAAATGAAGTTGTTTCTTTCTCCTTTTTTTTATTTAAAATATTTTTTGGTCCTTAAACTTTCGCTCAAAATTCATTTTGATCAAACTTTTCATTGTTATAATGTAGTCCTTTATTTTTTAAGAATGTTTCTAACAACGTAACAAGTTAGTTAAAATTGATGAAATAGCTAACGTATCATCTTAGTGATGCAAATACATAAACTATCATTTATCCCATATGACAAGTTAGTAGAAGCTAAAGTGGTAGTTCACATGTTTGCATTAGGATGATAAGTCAGTTATTCATTAATTTTAATTGATCTCGTATATGAGGATATAAGAAATATAATATTTTTAAAATATAAGAAATTAAATTGTGTCAATTGAAAGTTTGAAGATTAAAATGAATTTTGAGTAAAAGTTTGAGGATTAAACATATATATATATATATATATATATATATATATATGTTAAGGTTAAAAAAGTTTAAACAAGTTGGGTTGGTCACAAAGAATATTATTAGCTAGGTCTGAACAGGTGCATGGACTAGTTTATGGAGAGCAATCCTCATCTTATATAACTAAGTCATGTTTTGTTTGGTTCAAGGTTATGATTCTAATATAATTTAACCTTGATCCAGATTAATTGCCACGTAAGATTGGATATTATAATAATTTAAAATATATGCCTTTTGTTGATGCCATATCATCTTTTTCGATAGTTTGCGAGAGTCTGATCACCTTCTTCAGCGAGCCTAGGATCTTTTAGTGGGCTCCACTCTGATTGGGATCCTACAAAAAGTCTTGGGGGCCGAAGATTTTGGCAGGGACCCTTCGACGCTTAAATCAGTGCTTTGGGCAACAGTCGTAAACTTGAAAAAAAGCTCAAGAGATTTAGAAGAAAGTATTCTGTGTGAGTGTATGAGAGTTCATTATATGGTCGAAGGTTCCTCTTACCCATTTTATAGATATTTGTGAGTCTTGAAGTGTAACCATTTGTCAGAGAATGCACGGTTGGCAGGCCAAGTCCTATTAGACATGGGTGACCATATGGCTGATGGGCTAGGTCCCATCAGACGTGGGAGGCCACTCTGCAAGGTTGCTGGGCTAAGTCTCGTCAAACATGGGTGGCCGCATGGTAGGTGGGCTAGATCCCTCAAACATGGATGGTCACATGATAAGTAGGTTAGGTCCTATTAGATGCGGATGGCCTGCTGCAAAATTTGATCCCCTTAGCGGCATGCGTCCCTCCCTCCCTCGACGGAAGTCCTCTTGGCACCTGTCCCCTCCCGGTGGAAGGCCCTCGGTCAAAGGGGGTCATGGGCTGTAGCACCCGCTCCTCCCCACCCATCTCATATGGAGGGAGACGTTCACTTGAGGGGATGCACGCTCCAGGGAGTCCTCCACGATTCTTTTCTATTGCTTTCCTTTTCCTCTCTCTCTTTCTCTTTCTTACTGTTCGCATGGCAATGAGGTGGAAAAGGTGGAGGGCAAGTGTAATTCAATGTAGACAAATTGCTTACGATATGTTATTTTATTTGAACCGTAGGAACCAAATAAAAACAAAAAATAAAGTTTTGGTTTAATTTAATAACTTTTAAAGTTCAAAAAACTAAAATGACACATCCTCCTAAATTTAAGGGTTAAAATTATAGTCATGAATAAAATATAAAGTTGTGGATGATCTAATGTAACAATAAATATCTACTTTTTCTTATTGGCCTACAATTAGAAAAAACAAATAATAGCATATAAACAATGGACTAAGGCACTATTACAGTTTGATTAAAGATAATTCACATTATTATGGTTGTACTAAATGAACTACGACAACTTTTTGAATACTAACTATGAAGCATGAAAAGTTTACATTTGAATTCCTCTTAAATGACAATCCTTCTACATTACTTTGTATGTAATCCACTCACATGAGACACTCTAATTAATCAACCTATCAAAAAATCATATTATCTATAAAGTAAATATTAATAAAGTTTCCCACGATACTATTGGCCTCAAGATCCATAGGTGTTACAAACATTTATAACATACAACAAAGATGCACTAATGTGGTGTGTCTTAAATAATAGCTTCATATTTCAATATGTGTTGTGTTGATACAAAAATAAAATGAAAATTATCGTTTGTTAATGCGGGAGAAAAACAAAAATGTCATGGTTGTGATCTTATGATTGTTATATCCTTAATAACCATGTTTTAATATCATCAATATGTTGTATTGATGCAAGAATATAGGTAAAATTATCATTTGTCAATACAAAAAAAAGAAGAAAAATATCATAATTATGATTAAATAAATATATCTTTTTAATTTTAAATAAATATGCCATTCGGATGTTTATGATTGATTTTAAATAAATATATCTTTCTAATTTTTTAATTAATCATCATTATAAAACTAATTATCAAATATTTGTCATTTACGATTTAAATTTTGTAAGATATGCTTCATCAATAAGCATCTCAAAATCATAAATTATGTTAGTTTGATTAATTCTATTTTGCATGATGGGTACTCAAAATTGATCTCCACGTGATCCAAATTTGATGAACATCTATAGCATTCCAACCAGGATCCTTTTTTTTTTGGTTACAAACGGGCAATCATATCATTTTAGGATGAGTCAAGCCCGATATATCGGAGTACATAATTTGAGAGAGCACCACCGCGCAAGAGTTACCCGATAATCAATACCAAGGACCAGAATAATGGGCAACCTAGGCAGCTACCTAGTCGGCGGCAGAGTTAGCTTCCCAGTATATATGCCGAATCTGAACAGAATCAACCTGCTAAAGCATAGACCAAATGTCGCTAACCAGAGGGTTGGTAAAAAGTGGGTCGCGCAGATCCTGTTGGAGCCATTGAACAACCGTAGTGGAGTCACCCTCAATGATGAGCCTACGAATGCCCAAGCTACGTATAGCATAAGAGATACCAGCCCACGCAGCGTGCAGCTCCGCATATGGCACATATAGATCAAGAAGTCCAAACCCACCAGCCGCCACCATCAAGCCTTCAGAACCACGAATGACAAAAGCCGATCCCGCCAAGCGACCTTGAACACTACCATCAAAATTGACTTTAACAATCCCTAGTGGAAGGGGGTTCCCAGAAGATGTAGACCGTACCCTGGTGCGCTGCAGAGGCAGCAGGAGAATCCCAGAAGCTAGGGCTATCAAAGTCTAAGGTAGACTGATGGTTAGTATACTCAGCAGAAAGGGACATGGCTGTCCTAACAATCCGATGGGGAGGGTCAACCACAACAGTAAAGATATGCCGGTTCCGAGACAACCAGACCTGATAAGCTAAATAGGCAGCTATAGAGCTCAGCCGATCAGTATCCCTCCTCATATCCTGCCGCAGAAAAGCCAGAAGGGAGGTACAAGACAGGCACTATGCACATTCCACGAACAATAGCCCGCAATCTACCAAGCCAATCTCGCTCTAGTACAAGTGAAAATGGCGTGGTCAATAGTCTCCTCCTTAGCACCACATAACGGGCAAGTAGGCTGGATCTCCATGCCCCTCTTAGAGAGGAGGGAGCAAGTAGGAAGGCATGCCCAAGCCGCATTCCAAATAAATAGCTGAACTTGCAGGTGGATGGGGAGCCTCCAAATCCAAGATGCATCCATAGTCCGGCTGGCCTGCAGCCTGAAGTCCGCCATGAGATCCTTGATCGGAGCACTATTAAAAAATGATTGCCTCCATAGTCTAGTGTCCGAAGTGTGATCCGAAAGGAGGGGAATGGAGAGAATGCGCCGATGCATATCAGCACCAAACAGAGTGGTTATGAGAGAAGAATGTCAGGCCCTGTGATTCTGAACAATAAGGTCAGAAACTCTCAATCCATTGGGAATGTCAATACTGACAAAAGTGGGCCATCGGGCCAAAGGAACATCAGCCAACCACGTATCTCGAAGGACATCAACTAACGCTCCATCATCGATCATCCAAGAAGTATGTGGAAGCACAGCCGACGCATGACGACAAACCTCCTTCTAGAAGAAAGAGTAGCCACTGATAGACTGAGATGGAGTATGGGTGGACCAGTCACCATATTTAGCACGCATAAACAAGCTCCATAGACAATCAGGATCTAGCAAGAATCTCGTAGCGTGCCTAACAATCAGTGCCTCCCTTCTCGCTATAAGGGACTGTATCCCAAGCCCCCTCTCCGAGATCGGCATACACACAGAATCCCAAGCCACCAAGTGGAGCCCATGGCTATCCTGCCTAGAACCCCAGAGGAAATCTCTAAACCACCTCTCCATTCTCCTCAAACATGTCACCGGAATGGATGCGTTAGAAAGGATGTAAAGAGGGAGAGCAGTGAGCACTGATCGGATAAGAGTGAGCCTAGCCATCATAGATAACCCAGTGACTTGCCACCCATCCAATCTATCACGAACATGACGCTCTAATCCATAAAAGTCAAAGATCCGTGGCCACCTCCCCGTTATAGGAACACCCAAATAAGATAAGTGATCAGCCTGATGAACTATACCCATTATGTGCATAATAGAATCCCTCATAGAAGAATTGGTCCTCAGACTGAAACTGATCATGGATTTATCTGTATTAACCTTCTGACCAGAGGCCCTACAGTAAGACTGGAGCACTAAAGCAAAAGAAGTAGCATTACTAGCAGTAGCCCTCCCCAACAATATACATTCATCAGCAAATAAAAGATGAGATAACACGGGCCCTTGGGGGCCTGCACTGTAAGGAGCTAAATAAGAAGTCTGTCGAGCCTGATGAAGAGCCCTAGATAAAGCATCAGCGCTGAGGATAAATAAGAAAGGTGATAGCGGGCATCCATGTCTAAGACCCACCTTAGAGTGGAAATAGTCCGACCGACCACCATTAACAATGATGGAGAAGGAGGGCCGATGAATACAGGCCATGATCCATACAATAAACAACTCATCAAACCCAAACTCCTGAAGTGAGCGGAACAAGAAATCCCATCTAACTTTATCATAAGCTCTCTCCATGTCCAGCTTAACAGCCATCAGACACTGGCGAGCAGGGGCTCTGAGAATATCATGCATAACCTCTTGAGTAAGCAGCACATTATCGGAGATACACCGACCAGTGAGGAACACCCCCTGCTCAGGAGAAATAAGGCGAGGGACCACCCTCCTCAACTTGGAGACCAATCGCCGAGCACAGATCTTATAAAGGATAGTACAGAGGCTGATAGGCCAAAAATGGTGCGGCAATGAAGTATCAGTCCGTTTCGGCACCAGGGTAACAAGAGTCCTGTTATAGTCAGTAGGAATAGATCTGGTCTGAAAAACTAACTGGATAGCCTACACCATATCTTGACACACAATAGCCCAATAATGACGAAAGAAAAACGGAGAAAACCCATCAAGCCCCGGGGCCTTATCCGGACCGAGGTTCCATAAGGCTAACCAAATCTCCTCAGCATTAACAGGTCTGGTAAGAAAATCATTTTCTTCATCAGTGACCTTAAGAGGAGCCGCCACAGGGGATACAGGGGACCCATCCCCAGAAGACTCAGTCCAGCGAGATTGGAAGAATTGAAGAAGCTGATCTCTGATACCCTGCGAGATCTCCTGGACATTCCCCTCATCATCAAAGAGCCTCCTAATTCGATTATAAGCATGACGTTTTAAGGTGACCTGGTGAAAAAATATAGTATTCTGGTCACCCTCCTTGATCCACTGAATACGAGATCTTTGTCTCCAATAGACCTCCTGCTGCCGAAGAAGGGAGTGGTGGAGAGCAAGACTGGACCTAAGAGAAGATAAGTCAGAATCATGAAGACAACCAAGCCGATCTTCCTTCTCTTAGAAAGAAGCAATAATGCTCTCCACCTCAATTTGCCGAAAAATGTCACCCACCACCTCCCTATTCCATCTGGACAGCCTACGCCTCACTAGGTCCAGACACCGAGATAGTCTATATGTGGCATTGCCTCTGATAGGAAGATGCCATACCTCAGATATTATGGTCTTGGCAGTAGGATAAGAAGTCTAGAATTTCTCAAATTTAAACTAATCCGTCCGCTGAACAACCACCTCAGTGTCAATAAGAATAGGACAATGATCAGAGGCAATTCTGGATAGGTGTGTAACAATAGTAGATGGGAAAAGCTGAATCCAATTGTCTGTGGCCAAAACACGATCTAGCCTTTCCCAAACTCCAGCAGAGCCCTGGCGGTTGTTGCACCAAGTGTACCGGGATCCCTAAAATCCCAGGTCCAAAAGATTGGCGGTGGCTATGAATGACCAAAACTCAGAAATGCCCGTAGACTCTACAAACTGTCTACCGCCTCTCTTTTCATTGGCACTAATAATGCAGTTGAAGTCCCCAGCCACCAAGGAAGGAATGCCCTGAGAAAGCAGGGACCAAACCTCATCCCAAAGAATACGGCGGTCCCAAAATCAGTACTGCATAGATACCAACAGAAGCCAAGAGGCCGACGTTCCTTCAGAGATAACCAATGCAACATGCTGCCTACAGTGGTGAAACTCATCTACTCTAATATCACTAGATCTCCATAAAGCAATAATGCCACCAGATAAGCCGTCAGACTCAATAGCATAAGAAGACCAGGTTATGGATATGTGATGCCTAACATGAGCCAGACTCTCCCAAACAATCGAGTCTCCAACAAAACATAGATATCATAACTGTGAAGCTGCATAGGCCTCCCAAAAGAGGAACAAAATGCTGGTTTCAGAGCTCCTCTAACGTTCCATATGAGGATCTTCATTCAGTATTAGGGGGGCTCCTGATCCCCTAGCATCACAGTGTCAGGAGGACCACTATCAATAGGGACACCCAGTGATGCCCCATGATCCTGGCTGTCCATAGCCTGAACCGTCGGCTCCACCTGGATGGCCTTCTTAAGAAGGCAAACAACTGAGTCATGGGACCAAGTCGCCGAAGAGCTCAACAGGTGGGCCTCAGTGGTGACAACAGGGGTGAGCACCTTGTCAGCCTGGTTCAGCTTGAGCGCAATATCTGACAAGGTCCTATGCCCCTTCAGATCACCCAAAGCTGTAGAGAAGACGAAGGTGGCTTGCGCACTGCCTTTGCTTGGAGCAAATAATTTATCTTTGCCTTTCGAAGCTTTAGAAAGCACTTTTGGAGCCACTAATTCTATGGGCGGGCTTGCTTGAGTGGCCCAGGATTGGCTTCCAACCGGACCTTCGGCCTACCCGCCCATTTGTCAGAACCCACCAAGGTAAAAGGATTGGCCAATGTATCAGATGATGTCTTCTGCAAAGAAGGCACATGCTCCCTAAGGCCCCCAAACTGAATTGGCATAGAGACCAAAGACCGGCACGCTAACCCCCCCTCCACCGAAGCCTTCAGTGAAGAGTGAGTCCCAGAGGCCCTTGCAGAGGAAAAAATAGAAACACTCTCCTTGCCCACATCCGGATGCACTGGTGGCCGATCGACCTCGCCCATCATCACAGCAGAGGAACTGGCATCAACCCCCGCCGCACCATCCCTGGCCGTCGACCTGCGAGCAGTCTTTTAGGCAACTGCCATTCCTCCAAGGTGGACACAGGGGTCTTCCTGAACTTGCTTCCATCCTCCGGTTCCTTGACATGGGGTTTCCTTGGACGCACCAGAGCTGCCATCCACGGCCCGTACAATGGAGAAGATGAGGGAGAGACACTCTCAGATGCAGAGCCACAACAACTCCCGTGATGCAGCGATCCACAGGAGCTGCAAATTCCTTCGGAATGCTCGTGGGCGAAAGGTTGCCAGAAAGGATTGCTGATGCCACGCACCCGCACCCCTGGCCGCAGTGGCTTCCTCAAATCGACTCTGACACAGCCTCTAGCAATCCCTCCTCTCTTCCTCTCCCTCATCGCTGCATCAAGGCAGACAAAGTCACCAGCAACCGAGAGGATGGAACTAACAATGGCCAGAACTCAATGGGAAGGGAAGGCAGACAAATCCATAGAAGAACAGAGGAGAGGGAGTCATCGAAAGATACGAACTCCGATCACCAGTTCTCCATGGCAATAGGCTGCCCATTGACAACCCAAGGCCTGCCCAACGCTAAAGCCTTGACATCAGGATCAGAGAATCTAAAGATGAAGTGGCGATGAGCCAAGCACAGAGCTTCAATTCCGCCAGCTGCACCAGCTCTGTGAAGCTCCCTGACGATAGCTTCAGGTGGAACCCATCTCGTTAGGCTCAGGGCAAATACAACCTTAATCCCCCACTCCTCCGATTCCTCGGTCAGTGCCTGAGATGGGACCTGAAGGACCTTCGGGAACCGCCTATCTAGCATCGCAACCACTGCTGAAGCCGGTGAAGACGACACCCAATCAAAGCGGCGAGCAGGACCGAAATCCATCTCTCCCTCACCTGATCCTCCATCCGCGTCCACAGGAGTTGAATTCGATGAAGCATCTTTCATCCGGCTGGAGGCTGGGGTTCCGACACCGACTATCTCCGAAGATCCACAGCAACTCTTCGGTCGCATGAATCTAAAAGCACCACAGAAACACGGAACCTCTGTCGCTCCAAACGGATTTTAAACCCGTATCGCAGACCAGAATCTTTCAATGGAAAAGGAATTGGTCCCAAAACCTAACGGGTACGGGCAGGGTTTGGTGAACCCGAACCTGACCCTCCCAGTAGCACCCGACATCCGATCAGATCATAAAACGAGACTTCCTTTCTAATCCATTAGATCGACGATCTCTCCTCCGATAGCCATCCATCAGGCCGTTAAAAAGGCAAGGGACGGTAAAGCCGAGTCCATGAGTGGGAGAGCCATCAGATCAACGAGTTCCCCCATCTCACTCAATCCGAGCCGTCCGCAGCACAAACTCTGTCGTTTAAGCCTGCGTCTCCTGCGGTTAGGGTTTTTCTCGATGCACCGCAACCGCAGCTAGGGTTTTCCAAGGTTTGTTTCGCTCGCTGTCCCTTTGCTCCTCTTAACCCCTCTTCCCTTCCTCCGGGATCACCGGCTAACGAAGGCTTTTTCTATCCTTTTTCAGATCTGGATATTTCTTCTCGCGGCTGATTTAGGTACTCCTCCTCTTATCCTTATCTGTTTTTCGAGCTTTGTGGCTCTTCTTCGGTCTTTGCCAGAGTTTAGTTGGAGAGAGGATCTTCATCAAGTTTGTTCTTTTGTTTTTCTAATGATAATTTTATTGTACTTTTGCTCGTATGACGGGATTGCTGGGTTTGATCCCATCTTTAATCTTGTCTCGAATTTAATTAATTGTGATTTTTGGCCAGTTGTGAAGGGCGGGTTAGTAAGTGAGAATTGATTTCGTGGGCAGAATGTGATGATATGTGGTATCTTGTCCAAGAAACATTTTATTAGATTATTTGATTTTATTATCGCATTTGACTTGATGAATGAGCATAGAGTAAATCTAATTTTGTTGCATTACCCGATCTTTTTAAATATGTACTTCTCTTTGGTACGGATGGGTAGGAGAAAAAAAACGTTTTAGGAAAAAAGAACATGGAATTTAGGAAAAATAACTCACGAAAATGGGATATTGTGCGAGAAGTTGTTCTCTATTATGAAAATGATATATTGTTGGAGTAAGATCACTAGAGCATCTAATTTGAAATTCAAGAAAGTGGCAATTTTCTTTAAAAAGGAGTTAAGTAGAAGATGGGATGGGCCGTGTTCTGTTATAAAACATTTAGTGAAACAAATGTGCGGCTGATCACGCCATGTCAAGGCTGACGGATAAGGTATCCGATGGATGAAGACGAGGACTAAGTGGACAAGACCTAGGCCGATTCCAGAGTCGGAGACGATCTCCAACTTCGGCTCCTGAGTCGGCCTCCAAGACTGACTTAGAGTCGGCCTCCAAAACCTAGATCAACTCTAGAGTCAGTATTCGGCCTCGGTTCTAGAGTCGGTCTCCAGCATCGGCCTCAGAGTCGGGTTTAGCCTGGTACTTTCGGCCCCCACGTGGTTCTCCTGACATCTGCAACCATCACGTTGCTTACCTACCATCTGCAACTGCATGTGGCCTCTGCGGCCACTGCTAGTTGTGGTGCATATCTGACAAGAACAGGTCTACCTGCCAATTGCGGTGCTGCACCAAGGAGGGGGGAGAACGGCAGTACGCCCATGACCAGCTCAGACGTAGTTGCGACCTGTCCCTATCGATCATACCATCGGTCCCCTGCTAGAGAATGACGTTCCAGATTCAACAACCTTTCAAAAAGGGGTAAAAGGGACCTTCGAACAGGTATAAAAGCCTTTACTCATAATGAGAGAAGGGCTCTGAACTCCAAGCACTTGGGACTAAGTCTTTTAGTCCGCTTCCACTCACTGTTTCCCAAGTTACTCACTTGAGCGTCGGAGGGTTCCCACGGATCAACCATCCCTAGGGACTTCCTTGCAGGATTCTCGTTCGAGGAGGAGGTCTTTGAAATTCCTCAAACCCGTCCTTTGGATCTTCGCCATTACTCGACGTTCGAGTATAGTGATTAGGCGTCAATGGATTGTCGCGTCAGGTAGGGGGCAAAGCGATGAGGAGATAGAAAGCTTTGGAATTGCTAGTTGCAGACCTCCACTTCCATTAGAAATGGAGAAATGGTGGTGACTCACGCTAGGAGATTTCCGTCAACCACGTTGGGGGCATCGTCAAGGGGTTAAGTAGCAGAAGGCCAACCTCTCCACTCCGCCTTCGCCACCACCTCAGGACGACCGGATCATCGCCCTTACTTTGCAAGTCCAGTCACTTGTAGCGGTGGTTCAGGAGCTGCAACAACAACCAGTGGCCGCGTAGCGGCATCCAAGGCTACCCTCGCCAGGTGCGGGGCTGCCCAACTCAGTCAGCAATCCACTCGCGGAAGATCCCCTTAGCGGGAAGCTCGCCACCGTCATGCCTCACCCAGGCACTATCGCCGCGCCGCCGTCATGCCTCGCACAGGCACTAATCGTCGGGAGGCCTTAAGAGGCCTCGGTCTTCCTCCTGCCATGCTAGTGATTCCCCTAAAAGGCGGTACGGGAGGGAGACTGAGCGAGGACATCATAATTGGCGCCACCCCTCCCTGTTCTTGGGATCTTCTAGGGAGGGGTCCTTCGACGATCAGATCGCTCGTCGGGTCAAGCGACGACTGGATGAGTACAACCAGCGGCTGGAGGAGCTCAGCCGCAAAATCACTCATCAACCGGAGGTGGACTATGACAGCCCCCCCGCTATCTTGCCGTATCATGGAGGAGCCGATTTTGAATCGGTTTTGGCTCCCCTAGCTGGACTAATACGATAGCACCACCAATCCCTTGGACCATTTGTAGAGCTATAAGGTCATTATGCAGGTCCAGGAGGCGATCGACTCCCTCCTCTGCATCGCCTTCTCGGTCACCCTTCGAAAGGTTGCGCACGTCTGGTACTTCCGCCTATCGTTGCTCAGCATTAAATCCTTTCAACAGCTGGAGCGCACTTCGATGCATGCCAAAAGATTCCTCGGGTGGCCGACAGTCTATTCGCCGTTTAGCAGAAGAGCGACGAGTCATTGAGAGACTTTGTGGCCCGGTTCAAGAAGGCCGCGCTCGAAGTCTACAACCTCGAGGATTTTGTGGCCACTTTGGCCTTGAAGCGAGGGCTTCGCCGTTCTCATTTGCTTACTCCCTTGATAAGAAGCCCTTTGGTTCCTACGTCGAGTTGCTGAGCCGCGTGCATAAGTACATCTGTGCTGACGAAGCAAATTCTTTCCGGAAGAAGGCTGATGAAGGGCTCAGCAAGAAGCAGGCCCATCCAGAGCCCAGTGGGCTTGACCCAGGAGGCTTGATCCTCCTTGCTGGATGGACAATCGGCCCCGAGCTCTCATCCTCGGAGGGGAGCACTTCACCTCTCTACTTGCTTCGATATCATACATCTTAATGAAGATCGAGGGTGAATTCTACCTCAAGCGTTCCCTCCCTATGAAGCCAGGAGTCCCTTGCAACATGAACTTCTACTGCCGCTTCCACAGAGATCATGGTCACGATACAGAAGATTGCTGTTAGCTGAAGAAGATGATCGAGGACCTTATCCAGCGTGGCCATCTAGGAAAGTTTGTCAAGAGGGGGAACATAATAGCGTCGGGCCCGTCGGTACGTCCACCTACTCAAGTCGGTGTCGACAACGCTCCAACTAAGAAGACGATGACCATGATTTCTTGAGGGGGGCGATACTTTCAAGAGGCTACAGGGGACGAGGGGGTAGATTCGGTAATCCCTTCTCTAAAGGGACTTAGAGGGGGTCGACAATCCTATGACAGTGTCGTTATATCCATGACAATTGCAAAACATCATGTAAAGAGAATTC
The DNA here is from genome assembly GCA_900491605.1 of Calamus simplicifolius. Classification (NCBI taxonomy): domain Eukaryota; kingdom Viridiplantae; phylum Streptophyta; class Magnoliopsida; order Arecales; family Arecaceae; genus Calamus; species Calamus simplicifolius. The sequence goes on along the minus strand of UESW01002772.1, from coordinate 2,614 downwards.
TTGTGGATAGTGGAAGCTCTGTCGATGTTCTCAGTTATGATGCTTTTGTTTGAATTAGCTTGTCTCTGACTCCTTTCGGCCTGTAACCATGCCCTTGATGGGCTTTATTGGAGACTCTATGAGGGTGGTGGAAGAGATCACTCTCCCGATCACGGCTGGAACGTCGCCGCACCAAAGCTTGGTCTTCATGAAGTTTCTGGTCGTCTGAGTCCTCCTGGCCTACAATGCCATTCTTTGGAGACTCGGACTAAACCTCTTAGACACCATCATCTCTACAAAGAGGCTGCTTGTGAGATTTTTCACCAGTAGAGGGATCGAAGAGATGCGTGGGGAGGGAAGCCCAGTGCCACTCTGTTATCACAGGCTTCCAGTCCCCAGAAAGCGTCTCCTCTGTCGGTGCCCGAGCTATTTGATCCTAGAGACTCAGAGAGGAGAGGAGAACCGGTCGAGCGCTTGCTGACCTTCCCGTTGGGGGAGGATCTGACGAAGACAGTCCGAATCGGGGCGCTTCTCCCCGAGGAGGCGAGAGATTAGCTTCTCACCTTCATATGGGCCAACTCGTATGTCTTCTCTTGGTCAGCGTTAGACATGCCAGCATACCGATAGAGGTGATTACTTACAAGCTCAACATCGATCCAAGGTGTCGGTCGGTCCGGCAGAGAAAGAGGAGCTTTACACCCTGAGCGTAGAGGGCCATCGACGAGGAGGTCCGTAAGCTGATAACCGCCAACCATATCCGAAAGGCCCATTACCTTATCTGGCTGGCCAACGTGGTAATGGTCCGCAAGGCCAATGGGAGCTGAAGAATGTGTGTTGACTTCATCGACCTCAACAAGGCATGCCTAAGGATAGCTTCTTGCTGCTTAGGATTGACCACTAGTGGACACCACGTTAGGCCATGAGACGCTTAGCTTCATGGATGCCTTCTTGGGGTATAACCAGATAAAGATGGACCGGTTGACGAGGAGGTCACTTCCTTTGTGACCAAGAAGGGTGTCTATTGCTACAAGATAATGCCCTTTGGACTGAAGAATGTAGGAGCTACATTCAGAGGTTGATGAACAGGGTATTTAAGGACCAAATCAGATATAACATGGAGGTGTATGTGGACGACATGCTTACTAAGAGTGTTCATGCATACACTCACGTTGCTGATGGCGAGACCTTCAACAACCTTCGCCGCTATAGATGAAACTAAACCCACGAAAGTACGCCTTCGGGGTGATGGTGGATAAGTTCTTGGGCTTTATGGTGACAGCGGGGAATTGAAGCTAACCCAGAGAAGATCAACGCCATCAATGACATGAGGCCCCCAGTTAGCAAGGAGGTGCAATGGCTCATCAGAGGGGTGATAGTCCTAAGTCATTTCCTGTCCATGTCGACGGAGAAATGCTTGCCTTTCTTCAAAGCCTTGCGCAAGATTAATGGCTTCGAATGGATGGGAGAGTGCCAGAGAGCCTTCGAAGGATTGAAGGAGTTCCTATTGACTCCATCGCTGCTATCCAAGCCGACGGAGGGAGCTCTTCCTTTACCTCATTGTGCCCCTCGAGATGGTCAGTTCCGTGCTCATCCGTATCGACACCGATGGACAAGAGATCGGTTTATTACACCAGCAAAGTGCTTCATGACGCGGAGACCAGGTATTTCAAAACAGAAAAGATTATTTTCGCACGATCGGCTTTGCTCACGTCTTAGGCCCTACTTTCAAGCCCACCGATTGTGGTGCTCATGGACCGTCGCTTAGGGCTATCCTGTCCCGTCCTGACACCTCTGGCCGATGGCTAAGTGGGCTCTCAAGCTAGGTGAGTTTTGATTTTTTATTCCCCGAGGTCGGCCATGAAATCCTAAGTCTTGGCGGATTTCCTGATCGAATACACTGGATCGGGGGTAGTCAGAAGACCCCGCTCGACACCCTCAGATGCTACGTTTTGAGGCGGGGAGGGAGGGCTTGATCCTTCATGTTGTGGGCGTTGATTCCTAAGAAAGTGGAGCTGGCCTCATCCTTGCGAGCCCGAGGGAATAGTGTGGAGTACGCCCTTCGGTTCCTCTTCCAGCCACCAACAATCAAGCCGAATACGAAGTCTTGCTGGCGGGAGTGAAGCTCGCTAAGGAGCTCGGAGTAAAGCATTTGAGGGCCTTCATCGACTCCCAACTCGTCTTTGGGCAAATTACTGTGGCATATGAGGTCCGGGATCCCGTCATGTTCCGCTACCTGAGCAAGGTCCAATCATAGACCTTATCTTTTACTCACTTTAGTGTCAGTTACATCCCCAGGGGCGAGAACGTCAGGGCCGACGCTTTATCCCGACTGGCCATTTCGGCCGACGAGGTCTTGGAGAGGACTTACGTGGAGCATCTGGAAGCTCCAAGCATTGACGCAGTGGAGGCCTTGCCGGTCAATCAAGAGTCCATTGGATGGATGCGTACATCGATACCTCACCGTTGGTACTTTTTTCCGTTGACCCTGGAGGCCAAGCTGCTTAGATGACGAGCCCCTAAGTTTCTGGTGCTCAACAGGCAACTATACCGGAGGTCTTTCTCTCACCTTCTCCTTAAGTGGGTGGCCTTGTAGGTGCCGACTACATCCTCCGTGAAATTCATGAAGGCATATACG